>JABCMJ010017101.1:0-12845 GCA_014822125.1 Arbutus unedo
CCGTTGAAAAGTTAAACTCCCAAAAGGGACCACCATTGTCGAAGGGAGGAAGTATTAGATTTCCGTATTTGATTTTTTCTTATGTTCAACATACTTGAAGTATTCCGAAAAGCTCAAATGACAAATAAACTTAACCAAACATGCATACAATAAGAAGAACAAGAAGCCAAACTGTGTTGCTGGTCCCCCCAATGAAGGTTACAGAGAGACTTAAAATAGTGGAGAGATGATCATGAGAGGTCACAAAGACAATAAACAAGAAAATTCTGTTTCCATCAAACTGGAAACCAAAAAAATTCATCAGCATTATCTCAGAAAGACATACCCAAACTACTTAAATACAATAAAGCAACAATTTGCCAATACCTGATGCAAAAATAGCCTTAGGAAAGACATCTAACAACTTCTCAATCTTGTTTCCAGAAACTCTTTTCTCCTTCACAAATCTACGCCGCGTGCTGAAAAAAAATGGAAAAAGGTTTATCAGGTTTAGCAACTTAAAACAATTTGCTCCAACATGCGAAACAGGCAAAAGATGTTCCAAAAAATGATGTGTTACATGTGCTCATAGTTTATAATCTTGACTTCAAATACTTCCATGGCCCTTAGTACTTCAGGGTCAGTCTCAGAGATCAGTAGCTCCATGCTCCTTTTCTTAAAATCTGGAATGCTTTTCTGAATGTGTAGTACCTAATACACAACGTAATTAAAGTGAAAAAAACAACAACATTGGTAACCTGCTCAAACAAAACAGAAAACAGAGAAATAAGCAAAGGACAATGAGCCAAGAGGCATGATCTGAGCTTTGAAAAAATTAACCTCATACTGAGTTAATGCTTCAAAAGCAGAGACCCGGGCCTTTGCCCATGGAGACCCACGATCTGAGTGTTTGGAGGTTCCAACATCCCATAATACTTGCAAAACATTTCTTGCAGCTTCAGGGTATGCTTCAGCATCCATTGCACCCCATTTTAAGAGAAGACATGCACTGCCATAAAATGAATATTATAAAGGTTAGTATAAAATTGTTAGAACATATGATGGAAGAACTATTGAACAATAAATCCGCATCACAATCTCAACTGCAAAGAAAAACTGATTGCCAAAAAAAAACTTGCATCAAATTATGAAGAGATAAATTGGTTTCACAAATGTTTTTGGGAATCCTATTTTCATTGACCTAAAACAATCACAAGGATTCTATCAAAACTGGATTACTCAAATCAACGGCTATTCTATCACTATCAAATGATTCGTGAGTTGATTTGCAATTTGATCCAAATTCAAGAACAAATTGATCCCAACCTCTGTGTGAATCTGTAATCGCGTAGAATCGATACCGAGTTCTACAATTCCCATTGTGATTATGATTCAATCCACAATTCAGGTTCCTGCAATTCTTGACATTTTCAGGTCCAGCAGATTCAGAACTCCTTTCCACCATTTTTTTCCGTGAAAATGCAATAATGCTTCTTTGGTTGTTCAATGGCAAAATAGCTAATACGTATGGACAATTTATTGATCATTTGGTAACTTTTGCATTGACTAGGATTCAGTAGACAAGACAGTTTCTTAACCCTTTGTTTAACTTTCTTTACGTTAACAGAAGTGTATGTTCTCAGAACATTTTAAGAGAAAATACTTTACACCCACAAACTATCCATTGCAACTTCGGTGAATAAGAATAGTGTGATACAATACAGGTTGGATCAGTTGGACACAAAAGAATTTGATAGCATTTAGTGTTGACTCAAAATTAAACAAGTACATAAAACAGCCTTTACAAGCTTTTGATGTTTAGACACAAGGGTTCCCCACTTATTTCTCCTCCTATTATAGCCACTTTTAAGACCTTTTAACTTCTACGTCCTTTTCCTGAATGTCAAAAGAGAATATGCTATGAGGTTTTAACTACTTTTTGTTGGAATTGGATCCATCTCTTGCGATGAAGGGCAATGTCATAGTATAACAAGTCTGTCAGTCAACTGAAGATAAGTTCACACATCAAATACCAAGGAACATGGAGGTACACAGAGAATGAGACAGAAACAATCCAAATAAAAGGTAAAGACACTGGTATATTCTCAAGAGTAAAAGTACCAACGCATCTTGTCACTAGTAGAACAGGTTTGCATAATTAGGATTAAATTCACTACACGGTTCTCGAACTATGCTTGTAGCTGCTAAAAAGTGGATCCAAGTCTCAACTTCAAACCCAGTTGTTGAGCAAGTTCATTAAACTATTACGCTTCCCTCTCCCAGAGTTTATGTAAACATATGGGAGGAAGAGGAGAGCCTCTATACCACCTCCTCCACCCACACCTAGTAACAACTAGTATTGCAACTTAACATGATGACCATCACAATTTGCAGTAAATTTGTTTGAAGGACCCACAGTAGTACTTCCAAATCCAAGCGTATTTCTTTTTCTTTTCTTTTTTTCTTGGGGGGTGGGGGGATATAATAAAACATTGTGCAGGCTCCAATTGAACAGCAGTTTTTACAAGAATCAGTTTTCCAATTAGTTTCAGAAGACATGGGCACTGGGCAGTTTAAAGTTTAAAATTCAAGATTGGAAACTAATCCTTGAAATAAATTAGACAAAGTGAGTCATGAACATACTAACCGGTGAGAAACATGTGGGCTTTCCAATGAATTCAGCACATCCTTAGAAACAACATCCCAAGCAGTGTAGAAATCTGGCATACAAAAATAGATCAAAGTACAAACAAAGATTAAGTACAACATTAGCAAACCATTAGAATGCTTGAAGGTGTGCATTAAAATTCTTATCATAAATCACAAGAAATTAGAAATGCCATTTCGAAGTCACCACAAGCTCTCTATTGCAAAAGAAATAGCTTGCACACACCTAAAACGATTATGTGTTGCCTAGACCATGGTTCCAGCAGGTCATAACGAAATTCTATAACACTTCACAGAATGTAAAACACATGAATATACAGACACAACTTTTACATTTATTTTGAACCGATATTTAAAATTTGACCCAAAAATTTAAATGAAAGTTGTCAAATATGCTTCCAAACTTTCAAAAGGTCAGAGCATTTCATCCAACTCATAGCCTCACAACCATGCTTAACCCAAAACAAAAATAATTGAAGGAGAATCAAGAAAAACACGCTTGTCTGAATTCTTTGTTTTCCGATGGCAATGTGGAGGCTGTTACATGGGAAAAAGACCTGATGGAACAATTATTTCAAGGTCAGGCTGCATTTTGATGAAACAAATATAAGCAGAGAAGGAACTGTCGGCATACCTATCACATCAGCCTCACAAAGATGGGAAAGGCTTTGAAAACCAAACGCTTGAATTATAGGATCTTGGCTCTCAATGCAAGCCTGTTGATTTAAAGGAGAAATTAGAACGCTGAAAGCATTTACCCCAAAAAAAACACAAAAAATCATCGTAGTAACAATACCAAAATCAAATGATACAAATAAATGAAAGAAAATAAAAAGGTTGAATACAGATACCTACTGAAACAGACAAGATGAGGTCCACACCCCTATCAGGATTTTTTCTGCAAACATCCTGAATGGAAGCTGCCATACTTATACAGATATTTCTCTCAGACATGAATTGATTGAAACGTTTAGGTTGTAATACTTCCTGAAATCAAGAACATGGCAATGATCATTGGAAGAAAAACCAAGAAGAGAACCCCAAGAAGAAAGGCATGGTTAACAAAAGCAACAGCAGCTGGTACCTCAGACTGCAATTTTATTTCTTGTGGTCAGGTTTTCGTTACATAAGATACTAGTACACCACACTACTAGAATTTCAACAATTTGCATTTCAAAAAGCAACAGTAGAGTGGATGTAATCTGTGTCACTTATAATAAGCAAAGTTGAATATTTTTCGGGTCCTCTCCAAATATGCTAGTTGGATCTTCAATCTGCAATCATAGACACCTTTGATATAGCAACTAGAAACAGTTTACATGCGTTATCCCAGACAGTTTCCACCCAGTTCATCCATTCCACCAAGTTCAGTAAAGACTTCACCTCACTAAAAGGCCTAAACATCAAAAACATGATCTCGAAATAATGTACCATCTCCCATCTTTGAAATAAGGGTGATGGAGTGTTAAGATGAGAATCTTAAAAAAAAAACTGTCATCCACATTGGAACATTTGAATGACTGATAAAGTGAGAAGCAAAATTTCTAAACCAACTCTCTAGCCTCTATCATTCATGCTAAATATTGGAGCATTTGAATGACTGAAAAGTTAAAAATTGCCAAAATACTTCACTATCTCTAAATACGGGTAATATCACCCATGTGACACATATTTGAAATCCGTGTGGTAGACTAAAAAATCCAAAAATAACGAACTTTAACCATTCTTCAAACTAAGGATGATGGAGTTTTAACATGGAAAACTTTCAAAATAAATCCCGGTCACTCATATTCCAAACACGGGTGATGGTGTACAAAAATACGAAAAAACTTAAAACAGTCACCCATCCATCATCAAAATAAGATAATTAAGTATCACAGTGAAAATTTTTAAAAAAAATATTTGCAACTCTGTCACCCACTTCGGGATGAGGATAATAAATTCAAAAGTCAAAATCCAACATTATTCTCTATGATCAATACAGGTGATGTATACCCATAACAAGCCAAACAGGTATTTCCATTTCGTGGTACGGAAGTATGGACACCATGATAATGATAGTCAAGGTAACTAATAGTGCTAACATGAGACTAAAAGCATATTCAGAACTCCAATCCAACTTTGTAACTCTTTTGAATCTTTTATATTTTTTTCCAATGATATCATTTTGAAAACTCGGGATCCAGCCCAATGGACCAACTAATCCGGCAACCAATCCTGCCGTCCACTAGCAGGGGAGGCAAAAAACTAGGGCGAAGCTCCTTATGGACTAGCCCAATACAGGAATTGATAGCACGGGTGGGAGTAGAAACCAAACCAAAGGTAATAAGAGATGAACAAAAAACAAAATTACCTGCAAACTCCCAAAGGCACGGTCATTGACCTCCCAGGCCTTACAGAGCAAGCGTATACCAGTAGCATACAGCACTCTAAATTTAAAAGAAATAGCAATGAAGATGTTATGCAATCTTTACAAAAAGAAGGAATGCTTTGAAAAAGAAGGAAGACAAAGTCCAACTAACATATATAAACTTCGCAAGATACCACATGAGCTATAACATCTTTTACCAAAGAAATCAATTCATTTTACTGAAATTATACAAAATGTTAACAAGTCAAACTCCATAGCTATACAGAGGCAGAGAATTGTAACAAGAATGTTAGCTGTTTTTCCAAACCAAACAATCATTTGCAGAACAGTTGACAGGGTGCAAAATTACAACTCGCACATGAACCTTTTTGTGCATCTCAAGTACCTAAGATGTTAGACAACTATTTTCATTTTTTGGAGGCAGGGCGGGAGGAGAGGATGGAGTTGCCTTACAGTATTACAGTCATGTGCCCAGAATGCCCAACAAGTTTGCAGCCAGCTGTAACCCAGTGTCAACTATTGCGCTAGTGGAAGAATCTATCCACACTTTGCCCCGGAATCTTGGCTACAATAATAACCGTAGACGTTGTCCTTCGATCCAGTAAATTTCATTCTGTTCTTTCATTTTTCTGCAACTGTAAAGGGCTTAAAAGCCATTAGGATTCCTCAATCATGCTTCCCCAAATCAGCTTTCTAAATGGGTAGATGTCCACATAGCAGAATAGTCAGCAATGCAAGTACCTCTTCCCACAAGCTTGTTAATTTATCACCTAGGCTTGTTGGTCTTTTGCCTACGATTGTGTGTTGCCTTGTAGAATGCAAACAATTAAGTGTACCCTTGTACACCATTAATGAGACAAAATTACTGAATTGCATCATAAAAAACATGAGCTCGAGTTTCTTTAGGTCCTATTTAGTACATCTTCTCTTGCCAAATCTCCATTCTAGGTTCTAGTTAATTCGAGTTCCAAGTTCTCCTGATTTCTTACTGGCATTTAAATTTCCTTCCTAAAAACACCAACAAAATATGTAGAAAACAACATTTGGCTGCTTTAGATTGCAAAATTTATTTGCAAACAGCAGTATACCATGTCTCCAAAGTGTGTTCCCAAACATTTCACTGCGACATTGAAACGTTCTCGAAGCCTAGTTCAGAAAGCACTCCAAGCACAATAACTACTAGTCATACAATTGGAATCCTACAACTGATTAACAGAATACATATTTGCAACAAATAACGACACGACAATATCAACACAGTAGCATCAGAGAGTACACACATGATAACCGATTAGAAAAATTATACACGCGGAGATTGAAATAAGTAACCTACTGTTTTGCATCCTTTTGAAGCATGGGCAAAATAGTCTGAACTATGAGCGGCATCATCAGAGGATGAGAAGCAAGCGATGAAAGCATTCCCAAAAGTTTTAGCTGCAAAATGGTGTCAAAAAATATATCTAGTATCATTAATACATGAAAACTTGTTTAAAAGTTGGTCTGAATTCATTAGTACACGAGGAATGTGATGAAGCTACAAAATTAAAACCTTACCAATACGTTATGGAAGCTAACATTTTTGTCTTTATCAGAAAATATGCTATTGTAGTACAAAACTGTCAGCACCAGTGCCATTCCAAGCTTAGGATCCATAATGCTGACAACAGCTAAGAGATCTACAGCTGAGCTCCCCAGTTTATCGTGCATGACCAAAATGCTAGCAATTGCACTTAGTAACAAAGGCATTTCTACGAAAAAAATAATAAGACAGAGTTAGTATGATGCAAATTGGCTTCAAGTACTCCCAAAACAAAAACCACAAAAAGACCAAACCAATCCATCTCTAAGCTCTGTTAAAGAACTGATAGCATTTACCTGCAAGAAAGATCTCTTGAGACTGAGAGATAGGTAGTGAGGACTTTCGTCTTTCTATAATCGACAGAGCGTAATCCCTCAGCATAGAAGTCCATGTCTTTGGCACATTGTGCATATTGTTGATACTGGTTTCATCTTTAGAAGCAAAATTCAAAAAGAAAGAACTGGATAGTGAAGGTTGATCCTGGAAAATATGGAAGTGAAGAATCAAAGAAAATATTAGGTCTGTGTACAATGTAGCTTAGCAAGTTCAGCATCTTAACCATGATATAAAATCCCTGCTTAACCGTGACCTCATTGCATTAACATTGCTTCATGAAGTAATATATTTAAGGACCAAGTACTTAGCAAGCTATCTAAGAACAATACATGTTATAGAATGCAAATCCATATTCCGCTGGCATGAGCTCAAATACCATATTCCATAGCTAATTTAGCAATAAGGCACAAAAACTGCAAGAACACGTAGATCAATGTAAAAGAAGAAGATTTGACGATCAGGAATTCGCAAAAGAAATGTATCTGAATCCTGAGGACAACCACACATCAACGTAACGTATCCAATTAAGCATGAACAGGCAAGCAGATGAAGAATAAAAGAATATCCAGTAATAACAGGACATGACCTGACAAATTTTTTTGATGGAGCCCTAACAAATCAAACAAAAAGAAACAACATCGCAAAACTTTTGAAGTTTCATGCTGTCAGCAGTGCAAAACCAGAGGCATGCTGCCAACTCCAAAAACTTGGGACGAGGGCACTGAACTACTCTAATAAAGTAATAAGCAAAAAAAATTAACAAACTCCCACTTCGCTATTGCTCTACTTTATCTTGCCTTTCTTCAGTACGAAACCACACCTTTTCACCTTACTTTTGTTTTGTCCTTGCAGCACCATCAAGGCTTCTTTTTTCAACCATATTGTAAGTCAAATCAATGGAGTCAACATTATTTTCTGCACTTGAACGAACCAAAACCTAACAATAATGTGTCTTTTGTGGATAAAAATTCAATGGAGTCACCATTATTTTCTGCACTTGAACAAACCAAAACCTAGCAATAAATTGCATAACTGGCCCTTTTATAGAAAACGTTTAGCTTGTGAGGTAGAATTTTATTACAGATCAGTTCTCTGCACCTCCACTCAGCTAACATCACCACATAGAGTGTCTTTTTAAGTATCTTGTTCACAATTGCAAAACAATCTCAAATGGTCACATGAATCACAACAGAGTCCAGCACATCAGAAGGCTACAAACAAATTCCAGATTATAATCCAACTATTTGCTCCATATGCATCAGTAAGATTTGCTGATACCTTCTGTCGATGCTCCTTTAAAAACTTTAAATATCAAACCAATTTTGTTTTCTACTTCAAGACATTCTAAAATTAACTATGCTTTCCAGACATTAACGTACGCCCATGATTTCTTGCAAGCAAGAGTTGTATTTTCATTAGCAGATCTCTACATAAGCTTGCCAGATAGAAAGAAAAAAAGTCACCAAGTTGCACAATCAGGGAGCAGACACAGTAATGGAGCAACTGAGCAAGATTGTCCAGTTATTATTACCCGATATATAACCCAGAATCCTAGCAACAATAACAAACATTCATTTACGTATGGACCACATGTTAGCACCTTAACTATTTTGCCCAAAATAACCAGTCATAATTGAGATAACAATGGTAAGTAAAGAGACTTGCAATACATAGTCCGGCAAATTGAAACTGAACCTGAAACCACAAATGTTGCAAAGGCCTAAAAACAATGTCTTCAGCTCTGCTAATAGGTGGAAATTTCCCTTGCATGGTCAGTTCTTGCTTTGGTGCTACTAACGGAGTCACTAAAAGCTTTTCCAAGGTGGAAAGCAGATCAATTGCTGCGTGCTTAACAGATTTAGAAGGCGATGAGACAAGGTTGATGATCGGAAAAACAAATAGAATCTCTTCACTCAACCTAACTGTGTCTGAAAGTTCTGCAAAAGCAAGTACGAAACGCATTTTGTTAATGGGAGAACTTAGAAGGAGAAACTAAGTACAGCAGCAGCAGCAGCACGACGACAGGAATAGATTGAATGACAACAATCAACATCCCAGCCGTATCAAGCAGAGACGAACTCCAAGATCGCTGCAAGAGTAACAAATAATGGCATGCGGTATGAGATAATAACAGTAAGAGTACCAGTACCAGCAGGGACCCTATGGGGGCATATAAGATGGCTGCAAACCCGTGTCAAGTGGAATATTCTTCGGTTTGAATTTTCCCGTTAAGACCATTTCAAGTGATTTTGAACTCTGTAATGCACATTGGTAGTGGATGGGTAGAAATTGTTCACCTAGGGACTAGCCAAGATGGTGAGACCTAATAACTTGCCAACAAAAGTTCTGATGATTATAAGTTTCCATCAGTCGAGATTTTCAAGAAATAAGTTCCGTAACAT
Source organism: Arbutus unedo (assembly GCA_014822125.1). NCBI lineage: Eukaryota > Viridiplantae > Streptophyta > Magnoliopsida > Ericales > Ericaceae > Arbutus > Arbutus unedo. The sequence goes on from JABCMJ010017101.1 coordinate 9,335, forward strand.
GCACTACTTGTAGGTATAGTACACACGCATGATGCCAGAGAATACTTGGTTCGTTCACATCTGTTACTTTGACTTGCAATAGCAAGAATAGAATAAGTCTCTTCTGAGCACCACAGTAGTTTACAGATGATAGAACAACACTATATGCTCGGAGTGATAAATACCATACCAATGACATGGCCGTAATCAACTGCAAAAGAAGAAAGATCACAACTCCTTACAGAAGAAAGAACTCCAATGATGTCAAGCTAGAAGAGCTGTTGAAGACTTAATGCTTATAATCTGTAAGACTGTTACATAATTGTATAGGCCAAAACTCACGAAAGAGAAAGTTCTTCCCAACCTGGGCAGGCTTAATTAAAAAGAAAAAAGAGCCTTTGTGATACCAGTTCACTAAATCTACAAATAGGATGCATGTTGCACATTTACGCTGCATACCAAGGAAGGAGGTCGACAGTTGGAGGAGAGAATTTCTCATACGGGGGAAATCCTCTGCTCTTTCTTTTTGGCTGATGGCTATCTTCTAGGGAGAGGTAGTTACCAGAGCTAGTTCTCTGTATTTATTTCCTCAAGGTAATCCCAGTTATCGAGAGAAAGTAGCTCCAAATGCAGCTAGTCCCATACTTTCAGTATGGGGAAGTTCATTGATAGATCTAAATTCTAAACATAGCAACGCGTAACATTCTTATAAGCATACTCAATAGGACACTAGAAAGCTAGATTACATATACTATGAAGAGTAATCAGGGCCAATTAAACATATATCACAAGCACCACTAGTGATGCACCAAATTCGCAATCTGGCCTATCCTTGTGTGAATAAAAAGGTAAAAGAATCAGTAAGTTGTATGTCATACCATTTTCACTTTTCCACTTCAGGAGGAAGATGAGAAGTTTCAATATAGAAAGTTGTTGATGTTCAAACTCGGATTGACAGAGTGTAATAAACAAGGATAATGTTATTCTTGACAGTTCAGGAATATAACTCAAGCCAAGGTCTTTCTGCCCACGTAATAAGCATTTACATACTTGCAGAACAAGCTCTCCACCAGAGTGCTTGAGCAGATCAGGAAACAGAGAAAAAACAGTCTCTAGCAGTTCGACCCCGCATTGTTGAGCCTCATAAGCCAGCTGCTAATATGAAGGAAACCATGAGACAGATGGATCTGAAGATCAAATTCTAATGTTGAGTACAGCTGAAAGTGTTGGACTCAATAACTAAATCATAGCACGGCAAAGATCTAGAAAATTAGGCAGAAATTAGATAGTATATGGAGCAAAGAATGTATAACGTACCAATGCCATCTCGACCAAATTTCTTAAAACCACGACGTACGCATCTGCAATATATTCTACAAGATAATGGATATCCCTGAACTCCTGCAAAAAATTACACATGGGAATTAACAAGCTAAAAAGTGGCATGATAGCTATCCACGTCCAACTTAAACCATTCATTCTGCTTTAAAACTGTCTGTTCTTTCCATATCCAATTGAAACTACAGTTCTACTTACATCAGCTTCCTCTCCGGGAAAAAGTTTGAGACATCCCACCAGGAGCTTAATAACAGGCAATGCCTCCAGAGGGGATGAGCAACACATGGATGCCATTGATGCTATTAAATCCTTCGCAAACATAGAAAAAGAAGCCGAATAGGGTATTCTTATAATTGAAAAGTACAAGAAGGGTCTCAAGAAATCACAAACTTCCATCATTCCCAATCGTTTGTTCTGCCCCATGAATAAAAGCACTTGTTGCACGAGTTCAGACTGAACCTCCCTTCTGCAAGAAAGAACCTGCAATTAACAAACCATATCAATCCAAGCTGCGACATTAATATGATCTTGGACAATGTTAGTGCTGTTACTAATCCAAATGACAAAAATGGAGACCCCAAATGGATAGGATAATACAGTGGTATGTGGGGTGTGGCACCGTACATGGACAAATAGCATATGCTACATGGAACCTTCACATTGGTGAGCAACCCACAAGGCACCGCACCAAAGGACACCAAAATGAAAAGCAAGCTTGTGTGTCAATCCTGCGGGTCACCTACATCAATTCTTTTTTGCCATTCTGTCAAGGAACAAATAGCTGATCGAACTTACCATATACATATCCCTTTTATAAACACATCCGCCTAGCATTTTCATTACGAGTAATCTTATGTGATCTTCTTATCAGTTGCATCTAATAGTCACCATTGTAAGTGGCCAAACTACCTTAGTCTATTTTCTCTCAAATCTATCTTTAATTGGTGCTACTCCTACCAATTGACGACTGTTCTTATTTCTAGTACTATCTCTTCTAGTCTCACTGTGCATCAACTTTAACATCCTCCTTTAACTGTTCCGGCTACACTCATCTTATTTGTGTGTCTATATTGGCTGCCAACATCTTGTCCATGTGATAACCAAATTCGAATACCCCAAACTGATCACGGCTGCAGTGTAATGTCACATTCGTGTTAGTGCCACCTAAGAGCATACATTCCCGTATGACAACACCAAATTGTGAACGTCAAAATAGTATCTCTGTTGAGGCAAAAGCTTTTCCAAATTTTGGAAATGCCATTTGCCGTGGCAAACTGCGAACCCAACGTCAATACTTTTGATCCCAATGTATGGAGCTGAAACAGTTTTTTTAGTAGTTTTGACACATGTAACAAGCCGTAAAATAACTTTGTCAGCGCCAAAATGGCTTCACCCAATGGATTTGCCCTGAGGCACCAGGCCAAACCCAATGTGACCCAAAATATTGCAACGGAGCATTTTAGTCTACTCGCAGCATTCTGTTGAACAGTTGAACCATTACTCACCTTAACAAACGGATGAGTCTCCGCTGAACTAAACCGAAACGAATATATGTTCCGTTGAAATCCATATCTGGCGAGCAACCCTAACCCCTTAACGAAGACGTCGACAAAGCGCGAATCGCATCCTTCGAGGACGGACTGAAGCTCCAACAACGCGCGAGAGAGCTCGAGCTTAGAGTCCTTTACAAGGCGGCACAGCTCGCGGACTGATTGGTCGACGACGGCAGGAGAGGCGGAGCGGAGACACTGAGTGATGACTTCCCTCCCGGGGTCGGAGTCGGAGTCAAGCCGCGGAGGCGCTGATCGGAGCTTCTCGAAGATTGAAATCACGGCGAATTTCTGGAGGGAGAGCTGCGGAGCTCGAGTTCTCTCCAGCAGAGAAGCGTAGGGGTCCATTGTTGAGAGAGAGAGAGAGAGACTCCAGGGTGACGTGTGGGGAGAAGGTTCTGACTTCAGCGTTTTCAGTGACGAAGACGGAGTGAGGAAACTAATGGGCTGGGCCGCTTAGAGTCCGACTCAAATTGGATTTTATGGGCCTAGGGGCCCAGTAAATAGTGGGAATTCTACTTGAACCCGAAATAATTTTATGGAGTCCCATAATTTTTGAAAAAAAAATTAATTTTAGTTTTGAGATTTTATAAAATGAAATATGGATACTAATCAAATTTATATAAGTTACAAAATTTATATGT
>JABCMJ010017106.1:0-13341 GCA_014822125.1 Arbutus unedo
AAAATATCAGGAAGGGCTTGATCCAAACAGTTTTCCATATATATATATATATATATATAGATACACGCATGCGCGTGCACACATATATACATTTACACATATATATACATATATATACCATCTTTTGTTTATAAAAAACAATGTATATGCATGTGCCATCCATGTTGGAATTCCGAAGGATTTATGTAATTTTATTGCACAACAATAATAAAACTTCATTACCTTTCAGAGTAAAAGTCTACAGATTGAACTAATAGTTTAAACACTTGTAGTCCAATGGAATGCACACGTATTCTAGAAAATTATACTACAGCCTCCCAAATCCACAATGGACTCCAGCAACATCAAGAAGCATTTCTTAGACTAAACAAGACATCATTATTATCGTTGTTATTATTATGTACCAAGCTAAAACATCTGAACCAATAATTTTAGCTCGGTATTTCGTTACGGAAACAAACTGAATTAAAAGGTCTGAATGTGTACATTCAGACATTTACCAGAAGTATTTGTCATATGTTCTCAGAACATTTGACAAATACACATCAAACAAAAACTTACAAAATGTTACAGGGACGGTAAGAAATATCGTCGCTAATCACGTACCAAACATCGCATTTCTGACACGACCTAGGAAGGGAAAGACATGCATCTTTCTTATCATCCTTCTTCTCTTCCTTTGGAGGCCCAATACTCTTAATTTGAGCAGATTTTCTGAATTTCCTCACCTGCTTGATTATGCAAACAGGATCTGCTTGGCCAATTACAGTCGCTGTGTTCTTGGAGGGGTCGAGGGCTATAGAGTCAATCCCTTCAATAGCTGAAATTAATTTCATCACCTTGAGCCTGCACTTAGAACAGAGTAGATCCACTGACACCACTGTTTTCTGCAACAGAAAAACAAGAAACCATATTATTCCCCAAGTACTTTGTTGCCAGTCTAGAGAGAGAGAGAGAGAGAAGTACTGCAGTGTGTCAGTGCACTTGGAGAAATTTACAAGTATCGGAATTCGAGGAGATGATAGAACCTTAGACATGGGATTTGGCTAGTGAATTTACTGACTAGCTGCAGGGGAAGACAGTAGATGGGGAAAGGCTGCAGGAAATGTCGTGGATATGATGCACATACATGCTATTTATAAAGGGGTGTCCCATAAAAAGGGGGAAATAGAAATAAACAATGACAAGGTTGATGCAAAGATGTTACTTATACACAGAGAAGTTGTAGGTACGCACATGCACATTTCCTATTCTGAATTAGATACAATTCTGATATAAGACATGCACATTTCCTATTCTGAAGTAGATACAATTCTGATATAAGACGCATGTTCGTTCATGGTAGACCCATCTCTTATGAGAGGAGTGCGTCCAGAGATGTGTTCCGAAAAATACGCACCCGTTAGTGATATCTTGATAGGTTAGCTGGGCCTCCGTCTATTGGAAAGCAATTTCTTACTATTGACCACTCACTTAGTTGTGAATAAGACGAAGAAAATGCTAAGATAATAACATTTCTGATGCACATTGACATACCATAACACCACATTTTCCAACCTTACTAATAGCTTAATAGGCTGTTTTAACATCATCTTTTCCCTTATAAGTTGAGATCCTTGCCTCATTTGTTTGTTAGATTAGAGACCGTCTGTTCACACTTCTAACATTTCTGTGAGGTACAACTTGACAGGCAAATTGGTTGAAAGATTAAATGGGGGTGCAGTGTGGGGATGTGAAGATGTAAATGCTTGTCAGAAGGTACATCTTTGGATCATCTATTACCCACCCCCTCCTCCTCCTCCTCCTCTCTCTCTCTCTCTCTCTCCATGCTACAGTATAATTACAACAACAAAAACTTAGAACATGGAAATCACCCACCATACGGTTACTCAAAAATCCAGCTGTGTGAGTGAATAGGGCACGTGGGTTAAGGTGGAAAGGCAGTCAAGTAGTTGATATGTCAACTTCCTTCTTGCGGAGGAGAAGTCTGAAATGTCACTTTCTCCCTGTGTCCCCTATTAAGCTCCTATAACTGCAGCAAAGCTAAACCTATGATTAGGTAATTTAGTTCCCAATGAGTCAGTTCAGAGGCTACTCCTCCTCGATCTATACTAAAGGGATTAACAAGATTGGTCTCTAAAAAACGACATGGAATCCTATCGCATGTCTGTGTAGGTGCTACATAGCATATGATATGGTTATACCGTTCTAAACAAGTCCCCCCAAAAGCGGAAACTCATCCAACCCCACCAACACTTCAACACGTCTCCAAAAATTGAAGGCCATGATATGTTAGGGACATTCTTAGGAAAATGCATATGTATCTTATTATATGAATACAAAACAAAAAAAGTCTCCAATTACAATCAAAATACCATATATCCTGCTTTCCACAATTACCAGTACATAATTCACTCCCAAGTATTTCTGCCGAAAACATTTTCACTCACACATGCGACTCACATGCATGTCAATCTACCAAAACTTTTAAGGTAAAAGCAAACAAGGAAGAGGAGAGAATTAAAAACCTCATGTGTCTATATTTTGTTTCTCGTCTTTTCCTCGTCTTGTTTTGGGGTAGTGTGTGTGCGTGCACGAGTGTGCGAGCGCACACGCAGATGGGCTAGTGTTCATTTGCCTATGTAGCTTAAACTGACAAAATCTAAGCCGCTGTTAGGAGCATTCAAACAATGGTGGCTGGAGAAGAGGACTTGAGAATAGGCTCTCTACCACTTCTCCAAATTATTCTTCTATTGTCAGGGTAATACTACAGCTGTTAGAGCTTGTTACATTAACTAATTATAACTCCAAAATTAATCAGGGCAGCCTCTCTACTCATTGCAAATTAATTTTTAATTAGATGTTTTAAGATGGTATAAGAGCGAGGCTTTCAGAGGCCTCGGACAAAACTGTCTTGATCGAAAGCCCTGTGGTTTGTGCTTAAGTGCACATTGTTTCTTTGTGATCCTTCTGTTATGAATCCTTCATTTACCTCTCCACTTTTAATTTCAAAACTCGTATAACAGCCCGGAAGTTGAATGATTTAACAGCAACAATATCCTCATTCTAATGAGGTGGCAGGGGATATAGAGGTCAAAAAAATCGCACAACACATACCTTACTTGTCAGAACAAAGCCATTTGTGAATTTGATCAATTTAGAAACAGTAAGCATAAGGTATGCCAGATCTAGGAGTTCACCTTACATAAGTATGGTGACAGGGCTACCCATTTAAAATACTCAAGTAATCTCTTATAGCCCATGGCCCTAAGTAATTTTGAACAGGTGAACATAACTAATGGAAATGTAAAATTAATTACGATCTTGAGCATGAAGTACAGACAGAAATTGAAATATTTTCCCAAGGCAGCTGATATATGTCTAGATGAGGCAGCGGAGAAGATGTGACCTATTCATTCGTATTTACTTTCCACGAATAGCATATTTCGAGACCTCCACATTAACATGAAGTATTATTCATATACTAATATAGAAACCTTAAGTTAATGGACACGATAGGGAGGACGGATTATTTCAAGTCCTAAAGTCGTAAAGAATAGAGCTACGCACGAAAAGAAAAACATGTTATCTCAAATGAGAAGATAGAAATGTAAATAATAAGATATTTAAAATGATTTCCAAAGACCATTTTGAATTTCATCCCTCGACACAACTCTCAGCAGGACTTCTAAGATCAATGCTCTCATTCGTTCAAGGCATGACAAATAAAGGGTGCAGAAGCAGGAAGAACTTAATTAAGGACGGAAAGGAATTGCAAAGAGGGCTATCTACAAATTAATGGATAAAAGGACAATCATCCCAGAGACGTGTAAACTACAACCTGATTGCTATATAGTCAGGGCTGTGCTGTAATCTGTCAGTTTAGAGACCTAGGCAGTCATACAAATCATCCTAGTCAGAGTTTTGGATCCTAGGCAATAGAAGTCAGAAGAAAAAATGCTGTGGAGGGCACAGGCCAAAGTCAGTCGAGCAGGAAATCCATTTAATGTCTCTCATACACAAACACACACCCAAAAATTAAGACGCAGATAAAAGAGAGACGAGACTAGTATATATTTACCAGAAGGATCTTCGATGGTGTTGGATTGACCTGAATATGCCGTTCCATAAGCCTCAACGCACACTGAATTTTCCACTTGATACTCTCCGTTCACCATCTGAGCATTGCATCTGACAATCTGCTGGTCTAATTCATAATATCTCTACATCTTCTTCAATGGTTTCATATCAAGGTCAACAAAAGATGCCTAGCAAATAGAAACTTCTGTGAGCTTTACTGTAGCAGGAAAAAGACAATGCATTAAGAAAATTAAATTCTATCATAGAAATTTGATGCTTTGAAGATCTAGCTACATTATGATGTACCATAGGAGAACTTAAAGAGAGCACCAGTCCGGAGATATAATATCACTTATATGAAAACGTCATAACCCCTAGTGATACTTCAAGATAGCAATAGATTCACAAGAGATCATTCCATTTACATCAAAGAATTGTACACATTTGGTTTAATGTGTTCACGTATTACAAGAAGTTATTCCAAATTAACGAGTAAAATCGAATTTTCACCAAATGATGTCATCACTTTTTGTATTGGCAAAAACCAGTCTCAAATGTTTGGTTTCTATTTTCATAACAATTCTACGGAACACTTACCAGATACCACTCTTTTATAAGAAGAAAAAACTATCCTTTTCATATGATACTCATCTTTTAGCAGAAATACTTGTGAAGGATTTTTAAACATCCTTTTTGGAATTTTTCTGAAAACGGAGTTGTTCTAAAGAAATTCCGCCAACTAAGAGTTTTGGAAAATGTGGACCAAACGAGTTTTCCGCGTTCGCTGGCAAATGAGTCATTAAACGGAAAACACAAGCGATTCCAGACAGCTATTCCACCATGCAGACAAACCCATGCTTTCAGGATTTTTAATTTCTACAAGATGCTTCCTGACTTTGTTTTGACACTGGCCACACGCACTGATGTTTGATGATGTATCTGCTATGCGCATACCTTGCAATCAAAAGTTTGGTTCGCTGACTCCAGAAATACACTTCTATATGGAGAATCTACATCCCCATCTTCCCTTGCCCTGAAACAAATCATCATGCTCAAGTCCTTTGCAGTTGCAGCTATCAAATAGTCTCTCACAATCTTCAATCTTTCATCCAAAGGCATTGAATGCAAATATGTATATATGTCTGACACTTTGCTTTCATCCAGATCTCTACACACCATACAAGGCTGAGAAATAATGTCATAATCCGCACGAATTGCACCTTCTATGTCAAATATATCAAGCTTCTGAAGTTTGAGTAGCCAATACAGGAAACATGATCCAATAACAGCTTCAGAACAAGGTGGAGGAAATTCGTCGTGCGTACGCCATTATCCACCTGAATCGTAGACTTGAGTACATCTTCAAAGGCTTCTGCAATAATACAACTAATAGTATTCCGCGCCCGCCCCCCCAAACCTCCATAAATGAGCTCTCTTCATACTACATGCATACATGAATACATGCCTCCTATACAAATGATGTTATCTTCTACTAGTATAGGAATATGGGGTCTGCTCGAAAGAACCCCATACCTATAACCAATAATATAGACCTGTCATTGTGATTCCTATAAACACCTCACACATGATATACGCAGTTTCAATACCAATCATCATTAAGTACAATTTCAAAAAATGGAATGTACTTGCAACCCAAATCCTCATAAAATGATTTTAATAAGTATAACAAAATCAAGAAGACTTGCCATGATCCAGCCGGGTAGATTTTTTACATCCGTCCCAATCCATCTCTATTATTTGAGGGATCTCCCAATCATGAGGGGTCCCACCCAGATACAATCTAAGAAACGATCAACATTTGATCGAGATAACCATCCACCAGCAAGATTGGGTGGTAACCATTTACGAGAATATTTTGCCTTAACCAACCATTCCAACAGGGGGCAGCAAGCTTCTGCCAGTAGAGAAAGTCTAATTTTCTGATGCAATTAGGGCAAGAAGTTTCTGGTCAGATGATCGACATGGGTTCATTTGATGCGTGAAAAAATTGAAAAGAAATGGAAATAGGTGTTCTCACAAGATTAATATTGTAGCCATACAAGAACATGAAATCAAAAAGCTATTCATCTTTCCAACAATGAAGAAAATTGAATTCTATGATCGAACACCGTGTATTCCCCAGCATATGCAACAACATATCAAAGAAGGACTCCGAGTGAAAGAATTGGCTGATCTCCTCTCCATAAGTTCCAGTTTCAGTTTAAGTTTCTAACACATACTTGTAGACAGCAAAATAAACAAGTGGGCCATAGGTTTCACCATTCACCTACAAGAGAATCAAGCTTGCCAACCTGCAAAACAACCAATACCAAAACTAAGCAGCTAGAGATTTCGAATTCGTTTTATCTTTTCTTGGAGTCCACAAGGTATACTATCCCCAAAAACAGAAAGGAGAATTACCAAAATCTCAACCAAAAATAAGAAACAAAAAACCAATTAAAGCATGATAACTGCAATTTGAGGAAAATGCGTTGGATTGCAAGAAAAACTATTATCGTGCAAAGATTGACCCAATTTGCAAAGCCTTGTGCAAATGAAAAGCTCCGCTTGTGTCAGGTCAATCTAGTATTCAAACACCACATTAAAGAATGTCCAGCCAACGAAACAACTACTAAACAGAATATCTGAAATAGAGGTCTTTTTTGAACGATGCGATTAGAGGAGTAATTTTGGAAACTAGAAAGGGGCTACTAGTGAATGTGAATCTCAATTCAATTGGGACACTTATTTCCCTTACAGATACTATTTTAAATTGTAAAAGTTCACAATCCAAAATGTTCATCGACTTCTCACAATCCATGGCTTTCCTTTCGATGAGAGAAATTATATGTTACTATGTACCCAAGTGATGTTTACAGGTCGGACCCTGGGTTGGGAAACTGGAACAGGGAACTTACCAAAATCGGAAAAGCAATAAGAAATAATAGAACTTTGTTCCAGGCCATTCTACAGGTGATTGCAAAAGTTAGGGGGGAGTAGGAACCAATTAAAAAGCGAGTAACAAAAAAGAACAAGAAAATAATCAGATATATGAAACTAACATCCCTAAAATCCTTTTCCAGTTAGGGAAGTGCATTTTCTCCACAAATTTCAACAAGAGGGGAAAAAAAGCTCCAGCCATTACTTTCATGCCTCTTTAGTGCTTACTTTCTGATAGCTATCTCGTTTATTAGATCTTCTTTTCTTCCTTTTCAGTATTTTTTCTTCTCCTCTCTACTACTAAGCTTTACGGCTCACCCCAGTAGGTGACTTGGGGATCCCCAGAGGCAGAGAGGGGGTAACTAAGTTTCATCTGCAGACGTAATCATTCCGATAAACGTCAAATCAAATTTCCAATTAAACATAAATTCCTTTTTCTTATTGAAAAATACTACTGTCCGAGAAGAAAGCCTTGGAGACTGAAGTTAAGCCTTAATTTCCTGGCACTGAAAATTGAGAAGACAAAATAAATTACCTACAAGGAGCTACGGCTAAAGAGCATTCACTCTGCAAGTCTGCATCAGCCTTCAAGAATCTTCTCCATTTCTCTGTCTCTTCGACTTCTTATGTTTGTGATCAGTGTTCATGGAAACTGTTGCCACATCAAGCATTGTTTTATCAAGATAATGCACATTCTGTCTTGCCTCACTTTCTTTCCGCTTCTTAGTATTCCTAAATAATTGTTTCACACACAGAAACAGTTAGGCAGGCAGAATGCCCAGCAGCACATCCTAATGCTACAAGTTCCGAATAAAACCTGTCAGTATTTGACCAGTCTGCACTATGTTTATCCAACCAGAGGACGCTTCCTGTATGAGCTGGGTGCAATGATCCAGAAATATGAAGTATCTCTTCATCAAAACTACAAAGATGATGCTACATCAACTCCCATTATCCCAAAATCCAGGGCATCTATTTGTGTGCAGAGAGGGAAACAAGCCGAAAGAAGAAATATTTGTCCGGTTATATGAATAAATAGATCCAAAAACTAACCTCTTGACTAAGAAACGTACAATGGTTCCAACTTTTATCTTATGACGCTTGTTAGATCTGCTGGCAAATACTTCCTCGCCATGTTTCTGTAACAACATGAGGATGTAAGTTCGTTAATGGATTGATCATTGTTGACTATCAGGTAAACATACACGCTCTGGGAGCAAAATAATCGCCAAGGTACATACAATTTTATATCTGAATTCTTCACGGATGTCTTCCTCCGTTATGATAGCAGATGAAAATCCAAGAACAATGACATGAATGGATTGTTGGCTAAGTTTCACTACCTTGCCTTCTGAGAATCACAAAATGCAAAAGAAAAAGGCTAAACAAGAGTAAACGGAAGAATCATCCAAGAAAAGTGAAAACCCATAAAAGGACCGTGATTTTTTTTTTTGGGGGGGGGGGGGGAAGAACTAGACTATAATGCATCAGAAATCAGAATTCATGGGCCCATCCCAAATGAGTATTATACGCAGATGTGTGGTTGTGCATGTGCTGTTTGTGCGTGTGCAGACATAATACCAATGATCAATTTGATAGTAACATAGAGATGGTAGACAGCACAAAAGAAGGCGGAACAATAACCAAAACGATAGTCAGTGCATTCTCCAAGCGTTTATTGTCAGTTTGATTTTATCAGAAAATGAACAGACACGGGTTGGTGAACAAATACCAAAAAGTAAATCATACTAGAACAAGGCAATATAATATATGAAGTGTCACGGCAGAGCTACCTAAAAGCATGCCTGGCTTCGGATGAAAAAGTAAGAGTTTTGCTTGTAATCTCACACCCAAGTGAGGATGAATCCCGGGAAGGATCCTTGCCGTTTTGCTATGGACATTGACATCATAAGCCAATACAACACCATCAAAAGTTTCACTAAACCTGCCACATAAACCACATCAGGAAAATGAGTAGAAGACCACCAACATAGATTTTTCATATTTTTTCATTCCGAAAACCATGAACTGATAAATTATCCCAACAACAACCGGAGTAGATAAACGGCACTGCTTAAATTCTTCAAATGATCCAAAATGATTAATAAAAATCAAAACTTGAATTTAATAAATATCACCATCAAATGCACATGGTTCAACACGTTATTGAAAAAACGAATTCATAAGCTTTCAAATAGGAAGCTAAATCCGCGACGAGGAGTAAATTCAGCTAACTCATTCAAGTACATTTATTCAAAATGAATAATTTATAGAGTAGGTAAGGTAAATTCAAAGATAAGATACTGGTGAGAGAAACTATAACGAACGATGAGAGAGAAAAAGGAGAGTAATTTACTTGAAAAGCAAAGAGCTGAGTTCACGAAGGATGGCTTGAGGGACCTTGTTGGACTTCGATGGGTGGACGTACACCACCAAATCCGCATCAGATACCTTCAATCCTTCCATTGAAGTAATCGGCGGACCACAATCCACCAGGTGATTTTGAATTTAGCTTAGCAACGGGGAAGGAACCCTACTGAAACCCTAATCAGGATCCTCGCGCCAAACCGTGGATGAATGTTTCCCCTCCTTTGCTTCGGTGTTTGGGCCCTGTAGGGCTCCATTGGAATTTTGGGTCTTATTTGGGCTTTACTGTTTTCAGCTAATCATTGGTGGGCCCAATGAGACTTGGTCATCGTTCGATAATTCAGATAGAAATGGGAGGATTTGGGAAGTGTCCGGGTGAAATCAATTCGGATTCGATCAATTTGTAGGCATATAATTTCAAAATGATCATTTTGGGATAGAATTTTTCCATATCGAGCCTGACCAAATATATAAAAGAACTAATATCGGTTCCCGTCTTAGATAGAAATAGGAAGATTTGTGAAGTGTCTGAATTAAATCAGTTCGGGTTCGATCAATTTATCGACATGCAATTTCAGAATGATCATTTCAGGATAGATATTCCCCATATCGAGCCTGGCCAAATTTATAAAAGAACTGATATCAATTCGGACATGATCAATTCGATCGGGGTAGTCGGATTGACCTAAAATAAGCCTAATCCAATTACAACTGATAATTCACAATTTATTGAAAATAAATAGAAATGACTTCAGTAAAAATTAAATTTCCTATTTTGGACTAAATTCATCAATTAATTTAAAGTGAAATGGTTGGATAAATTGTTCACCAGAGGTCACCTTCTCCTTCTTGGGCTCCCTTAAAGTTTCCTGCAAATACATTGACCACCTTCTAGTTTAAAAAATTATTACGGCCTCTATTGTTTTTTAAAATACAATACAGTTACTTTCACTAATATTAAAATCTGTTGAACGTCATTAATCGAGTTATTGAAACTTTAAATTTAGAATTTATTTTTGGCAAACAAACTGTAACATAATTTATGTCACATTCGAAATAATCTACCTCTAATTTTTGAGATTTTTTAAAATCGAAACTCAAACAAATTCTTAAGACTCTATCCAAGTTCCTCTTTCAAAAAAAATTCAAAATTCCGACATACACGATTTTGGACGTGATGGAATTATGGAAGTTATGTTGCAATTCATTCTGTCAAAAAAAAAATTATTTAAAACTTGAAGTTTCACTAAGTTGAATAACGACGTTTGACAAATTTAAAAAATAGAAAAAATAATGGCATATTAATCTTAAAATAAAAAGATCAAAGTAAATTTCCAAACTATAAGAAAGGCCAATGTATTTATCGAAAATCTAAAAAAATATCAATGTGAGTATAATTTATCCGGTAAAAAGCTGCACCACTTTTGAGTCTAGATTAAATATTATACACGAAATTTGGGCAGAAATAATATCACAAAACTAAATATTTTTACTACAAAAATGCATTAAAAAGTTTACTACATGCAAAATACATGTAGGTCTCACATAATATCGCAAAATTAAAACTTTTTTGTGTTAGTCTCACATAGACAATTGAAATGAAACTCACATCCAAAAAAAATTCATACATGCTTGTTCAACAGATTTGTTGACTGTTCGAGTTTATTTATAATATGAAAAAACTCACAGTATGGGTTTAACTTATTGATATGTACAAAAAAAACTTCACTTTAATTCATTTGATATCTTTTTATCAAAAGAAGTTTGAATTTAACTCACGTGCAAAATGGAGCCACCCATTTCAATCAATTATGCAGGATTTTGCTCCTACCACTCGTCTCTCCTTCATGAATATTGCAGAGTCTTATGAGTTTTTCACAAACACTTCATCAACCCACGAATACGGATCTTGTAATTCCTCCACATTTAACTCACATGCAAACTAAAGGTACCCATTTTGATCAATTAGCCAAGGTTTTATTCCTACCACTCGCCTCTCTTTCAAAAAAAAATTCCAAAGTTTATGAGTTTTTCGAAAAACACGTCTTGAATCTATATATCATCAACCCACCAATAGGGATTCTTAAAATTCCTCCTCCTTTAACTAATCACATGCAGACAGGAGCTACCCACTTCAATCAATTAGCCAAGAATTTGCTCTCCTACCGCTCGTCCCTCTTTCACAAAAATCCCAGAATTTTTATGAGTGTTTTGGATACGCATTTTGTATCTATAATCAACCCACGAAATTCCTACTCCTTTTCTGAACTTTGAAACTGATTCTTACCATAGAGACTACAACAGACAATAACTCCCAAACACAACTTACAACTTTTAACGTACTATATTCTCCAAAAAGTGTCGTCCGCCTGCATGTCCGTCCGCTATGAAGAATTTCGATAATCGTAATATTGTACTTAATTAATTAATTAATTATTTTCCCAATAAAATAGTTTCAAAACTACAAAAGTATCACCACTAGACCCATGGGTGTATCTAGTCCCTAAAAAAATTATACGAATTTTACTTTCTCTTCTTTTGGTGAAAAGCTGCCTAAAATCTCGGCCCACATAGGAGATGATGGCTGTAGAAGGAATATATACGTACATATAGAAAAAAAAAAACAGAGGACATATAGTGGAAGACAAAATGGACTTCTTTCTCAACCAGATAATACACAAGAAAATGTTCCCTTACATCCCTACACTCTGATACTGTTCTTATGTTCCCCTCTCTCTCTCTATATATATATATTTGTGTATACAGTATATATATCTCTACATCTCTCTCTCTCTCTCTCATCACGCCAAATTTTGGGTTCTTTCACTTTTTCTTTTGGGTACAAAGTTCTTTCACTTTCAATTATGCAAATGGACCCCACCCCCATCATTTACAGTTCTTGACATACTATCTTTATTTCGGACCGGGGACATGTTATGCACAGCGTATAGTAAATTGTGTTACATGTTAAAATAATATTATTTTTACTTTAAAAAATGGTATTCGGACGAGATGCCTTGAGTGTCTAGATGGACGTTAAAATGATATTGTTTTGACGCATAAAAAGACGTGCACAGTAGGTTCCGATGTCTCATTTGTTTCTTGTTAATTAGTGATTTTGTTTTTACCCTAATGAAGGGCTAGCTATTATGTGGATAATAATCTCAATAATTTGTTTGTTTCTTAAAGTTTATACACTCTTTAGGGCCATGCACGATTAAAGGGATGCATTTGGTAAAAGAAAAAAAAAACGACACCTTTTAACCTATTGATGAAATTATAAAATATATACAAAAACAACGCTAGATTGATTTGGATTCAGAAACCACGCAAAGAATTAAAGCTCGTTGAGAGATACTAAATGGAAGTCTATTCGACTCGGCTGTACGTCTTCTGTTATTTTTTCATCGAGTTTGAGTCAATCTTCAAAGTTTATTTCATGTGCATTAGCTCTCACGATCGTAGTAGATGGTTTAATCGCGTTCAGTGTTATGGAATAATTGATAACTACGGCAGGATTGGAATGCATTTGATTCTATTCAATAAGAAAATTGGAGTTTGCGTTGTTCCAAGTGAAGTGAGAATTTTTATTTAAAAAGATATCGTATTAATTGATAAAGTTTAAAAGATGCATTTGATTCTTTATATTCAATAAGAATTATCAAACGGGTTTGAAAAAAAAAGAATTATATTTTACTAGCAGTAGAAAGAAAAATCTACGAAACTTGGCTCATTTGACAAAATTTTCAGTACTAATATCACTATCTTGCTGGTCAGTTTCTTATTGTTATTATATTTGCATAAAAAATTTTAAGTTAATTGTTCGTCTTGATAAAAAAATCTCAAATTAAAAAAAATGATGAAAAGACTCAAAAAGTTCACCAAAGACAATTTTTTTTTGAAAATTATAGGTTTTTTTTTTTTTGCATTTTCATCTTTAGCATCGTATTATCT
>JABCMJ010017119.1:0-36064 GCA_014822125.1 Arbutus unedo
TCTCTCTCTCTCTCTCTCTCTCTCTCTGTGTGACGGAGTACTGCCTGCATCTAGGTTTATATTGGTAGTTGATGTTGCTCACTTTTTGGAGCATTGCGCATTGGCTGCATCTAGGTTTCTATTGATATTTGGGCTATGTTCGGTTAAGTATTTTTGAAATAATTTTTAGAAAAAAATATTTTGAAATATTATTTGATGTAAGTGTTTCATAAAAAAATTAAAAGTTAATTTTTTTTTAGTATTTTTAAGGCTCCATGTTTCTCTTCTTTTCTAGAGAAATGAATAGTGTTTAAAATTTTAAAAAAATTGTGTGCTTTGAGAACATATTCTGTTAACAAATTTTTTTTATTTTTGAATTTTGAATTCGCAGTTAATCTTCAAATATTTTTTTAAGTCAATAATTTTTTAAATTTTTTTTGAAAATAAAATTTAAAGAACACGGCCAAAAATGGATCAAATAGACGGTGTCAAACACGACAAAAGAAGAATCAAATGTGACTATTTAATGCATTAATCATTGACAAACATAATAATATAATGATAATCAATGATGGGCAAATAAACAAAATAATGTTTGGAAACTTTTTTTCAAAACATAGTTCACAAATATTACTCTAATTTTTTTTTTTAAAGAACACTCAACGAAACACCCCCTTGATGTTATTGTATCCATCTTAGAATTTATTATTTTTTATTCATAGTCGCTGGGGTTTAGATTAGAATCATAGATTTTTTATTCATAGCTGTAGGAATTTTTTATTTTTAATTCATAGTTGTACCCTATCATGGATTTTTCAAATTGAAGCTCTGGTGCCAAAATACCAGTGGTTCTATATCAGAATATTCAAGACCTCGCAATGATCTGTAAATGTTTTATTAATTTTATACCTTTTTAAATCATTTAAATTGAAAATCCTTTATGGTTTTATGATTCCCTTGAAGGTTTTAAGTTTTAACAGAAATCTTAGTAATTAGGGTATAAAATTGCATTGATTTTGTATTTATACGATTTTATTAGGGATGACTTCCAATGATGGAGGTAGAACAAATTGAAGGGATCCAGAACTAACTAAACTTTACATTGATTTATGTTTGAAAGAATTTACTGAAAACAGTAAAAATAGAAATAGTCTTAAAAAAATAGTTGAGATAGGATTAGAGTAACTTTGAGGCAACAAAATAACATCAACTTCTATCAAAAACAATTGAAGAATCAACGGGAATATTTAAAATCAAAATATAGTGTCGAGAAAGATAATCTCCAAAATCAATAATGGTTATGATCCCGTAACTAATACCATTAACTAAAGGCACAAGAATAGAATAAATAAATAAATAAAAGTATATCTATCACTTTTGTTAATAATTTTTTTCCTATTGGTTCGCTTGCTAAACAATTATGAGATTAATGCAATTACAATGTTACAAGCTAATTATAATGCTAAACAATTTACTTATAGTGGACTAAAGTTTCGCTAAACAATTTCACTCTCCCAAATGCTTCACTTCCCTCTAAACTTCTCAATCCAAACGAAACGTAAAACATATACCTGAGATGAACAACTTGACTCGTACAATGTGTAGATATTTGTCCAACTCATTGACTATACTCCCAAAACCAAAACAGAAAATTTGATAACCATACAAACCAAACCATAGTAAACTCTGTAGTGAACTGCGTTTTGTTTTTTTTGTCTTTTTTTTGTTAAACAAAATTTCTATCGGATTTCCCCGAAGATATGTTGAGCTGATGGTATACAAGTCAATCTTTATCACTCCAAAAATTCATGCCGTACACCAACTGAAGTAACAAAAACTTAAATTGAGGAAGAAGAAACACAGTGCAATCCAGCGTTGAAATGGCCGCTCCTGCTTCCATAATTTAAGAGCTCTCGGCATCTTGAAATCCATGGCCGTATCTCCAATGCTTTTACAAATCTGATTATCCTAAACTAACAAAAACAGTTTGATCAAGGATCCAATATCACGCCCCTCTGAAGCTTTCTGACAAGAGTTGGTAGTACTGTTTTTGCTGCACCCCAAACAAGTTCATGAATTAGAAAGGTGGAAAAGCTAAGCTGCGCTGCAGCTAAAGCCCAACATAAATGTTCATCCACTGGGAAAGCCACCTTAGGCCTAGGTAGGGCCGGCATCAGACCTTTGTTTGCCATTGGTGCAAACTTGTTATGTTTCATATTTCACTTTTTTCCGATATCCACAATATGTTCGTGTCGTTTGAGAGGATGAATTGTAACGGGTTTTGTTTTTTTTGTTTTTTTGCAATCGTAGTTTGGAAATGTTTGCTAGACAAATTCATGCAGCAAGTATCAAAATGAAGGGGTTTAGTCATGCATACTTGGAAAAAATTATCCAAGGAAGATATCCATATGGTCAATTACATAAATTGATATACCAGTTGAATCTGTTGTTACATAAAAGCAGTAGAAGTTGTACCAGTTGAATCTTTTGTTACATAATAATAGTAGAAGTTGGAAATTCTAAAGGTTGTGTATATATCATACCAATGTTACTTTTCGGTATTGGTTGTTATTCGGAAATAAAATAACATAACCCTTTAGCTTATGAGGTCAGGTGATGGTCAAGGTCAACAACTCAGGCAAAAAATGCTGAGAAGCAATTAACAATGCAAAAGCTCTTTCCGCCTTGTATGCTCTAAAAAAATGATATGTCGGGTTTTTGGACCCTGTGTTGAGTAAGGGTTCCAAACCCAAACCTTCCAAAACAAAAATAGTGGAAATACCAAACGTCGTCTTGCTAGTGCTGTAATCATTCCCCCAAGGACTGTTCTCTTTCAATGTGAAATGACTCATAGACCTTACATATTGGAATTCTATATCATTTATATTCTTTTTTCTCTTTTTCCCCATTCTCCATGTCTTTTTTTCTATATTTTGCTTCACAACTTAGAATCTAATTGTTTTTTTCTTTTGTTTATAAAAAACAGATTTCAGTTGCTCCAATTATATGATCAATATACTCTATCTTGACTGTTTTTTTATCTAGTTAATGCAAAGCGATGACTTGGTTATTAGTCATATAGTTATTAGTTCATCCTATGGGGGCTGGTTTTCTTTTTTGAATCTTATGCCTAAAAACCAACGAGTCACACACTAAGCATCGCAATTATATCAAATTGTCAATCGCAAAATGCTGCCCTTACAAGCATAAAATACTGGTTCCGCCATTGAGCATGAGAAGACCACTAAAATTTTTGAGTAATTCTTACCTTGTCTGAGACAGATGGGGAAATTTTCTTCAGGGCCTGCTCAAAATGTATACTTTTGATAGTCAATGAGGTGGTGGCATCTGAATTACTTTGGGCTGTCAGTTTCTCCTCAAGTGCAGCCATGGCCGCTTCATTCATCTAGCGCAGACAACAACACATCACGCAATTAGAAAGGCCCAACCACAAGCCAAGCTCAGCAGATAGAAAGAGAGAGGAGTTCCAAATCCAAAGCAAAATATGCAAACAGATGTAACCAGTGCAGAAAGATCAGCTCCGCTAAGGTTTCCACAAGCTTCATCTCTTCCAATGGCGATTAAATCCACACTGGCATCTATAGGCTTCTTCCTGGCAAGAGCTTTTAAGATCAAGCCACGTTCGTCTGGACTTGGAAGAGGGACAAATAGGAGTTTCCCAAACCTTCCTGGCCTTAAGACAGCACGGTCCATCACCTCAGGTCTGCCACATTTTTACCAAGATTATGCACGTGTGCATGCATGATGGGCAGACAGAAAACAACAGTAATAGCAATTAACGAAAACTTTAAGAAAAAAGGAAGAATGAATTCACCTATTTGTAGCACCAATGACGAAAACACCCTGTCTCTGATCTGCACCATCTAGCTCTATCAACAGCTGAGAGACGAATTCATCGTTAATTGCATTTCAGTGATGGAATTTTGACACAGTAAGCATTGGGTTTAACATCAATTTTGATAGACTTTCCCTTGACCTTTGAAGTACACTAAAGCAGGTAAAATCCTCTTTTTTTTATCCACTAACCAAAGTGGTTCCAATCTATATGAAGTTAGGTTTGGTTAGTTCCCATTCCAAAGAGTTTTCTTCCCTATGGTTACACTAAAAAGTTTGTGAAAATCTTCATCGTGCTGCGTTTGGTTGGTTGTCCGAAGGGCTTGGAGTGTACTATAAGCAAGCTGGTTTTTCCCTTCACTTTTTTTTTTTTTTCTTTCTTCCTTTCCTTCCTTTTCACTGCCCCCAGATTGCTTCCAACCCCAAATCCCAGTAGTAAACCAGTTCTCAACATACAAGATACAATACTAAAATAACAAGGCAGTAAGGCACTTTAAAAACCCATTTCGAAAACTGAACTACCCAACCCTTCGAACCAAGAAGCATAAAGCAGAAACTGGAGACATCCTTACACCGGAGTGGCATGTCCGCCCACTTCTTCTACACTTTATTGTCAACAGGCCAAAAAAAAATCTAATTCCTTACATTAAATCTCTCTTTAACCTCCTTTTTCTTTTTCTTTTCTCCTTTTCCTACATAAATTACCTATTTCTAATAGGATTCAATACGATAGGACACGGAGAGCAAGTTAGAAGAGTTAGATATGTATCTGACTAACCTACATGCATATAGGTGTATAGATACCATTGCTTTTAAATTTCGTCCACTTCACAAATCACCTTAAAAAGGAACTGAACCAATGCCAATTGGTTATACTATTTTTTAAAGAAACACCAATGATAGTGTCGAGAGATCTGCACCAAATGAAACCAAACAGGACCAGCAGGGGACATAAAATAAGAACATGTTCATAGTGAAGTCAAGAGACAGATTTTTGTAGATTATAGGACCTGATTCAAAAGCCGCTCAACAACCCAGCCCCCCTCCTTTCCACGCTTAGTGGTCAAAGCATCTACCTGTAAAAGTTGGACCAACATATCCAAAACCCAAGTTAGGTAAAAACAGTAAGCCCCAAGACAATGTAAAGGACTCCTTGAAAAAAATCAGGAGTGTTGCCATACTCGGTCCTACAATGCTTCCCAATATGGAATAATATACCTATTTCTATAGGTATACTAATATATATCAGCCAAACCCACTTAGAGTATCTCAAACCCATTGGTCCATATGTCTATTTTAGAGTATTGCTCTCACCAAGCCATCCTCTAAAAACCTCCTCCACTTCAGAGAGAGACGAGGGGAAGATAGAGGATGAAGGAAAAATAGAGAATCATCCTACATATGAAAGTTTTGTCCATCAAATTGGTAAAAGTTCGCTAGATCTATTTTTCGTAAGAATGTGAACTTTGGAAATATAACCACAATTGCTTTAGAGAGGGACCAATATTGAATATATTTTAAGAAAGGTTACAGTGATAATTTGGATTTTAAAGGGAAGGTGGGAACTGTTGTGGTTTTAGATAGAGCAGTAAGGTTGGAGTTGAAATGATAGTAAAGGACTCTTGTGCCACTTTTCAAATAAAAAAATTATTTTGATCCTCTCGACAAGGAACTTATACGACCAATCTTCAGACGATGCGTCTGGTTTAATGTTTGAGATGCTCTAAACCATTTGCCTAACCATAATTCAAGGTCATTAAGGAGCCTCTCAAAAGTGGCTTTGATAAAAATTACCAAGACCCCACTTTGAAGAGAAATAATAATACTTGATTACAAGCCACACACAAAGAAAGACCTCACTGATACAATTGTGCACTTGATAAGAACGAATACATAGATGAATTAAATGAAGTGCTTTTTGTAATGGCACTATTCTTTTTACATGCTTTGCTCTACTTCTTCCCTTTCCATTCAGGTGAAGGAGGAGGTCCATTACATCCATGGTTTCACTAAACATCCAGTAACCGTGCAAGGATCAAAATAATAAGAATAAAGAACCACATACCTCATCAAAGAAAAGTATGCATGGAGAACACGTTCTTGCTCGACTGAATATTGTCCTAACTGCCAACTCACTTTCCCCAACATATTTGCTAAGAAGTTCAGGGCCCTATATATGTAATTTTGCCAACGTAAGTAAATCTTTCGGTCTAACCATCATATGTTTTGACACATGATTTGACAGAGAAAAGGAAGTGGCAAACCTTGATATGTATAAAATTAGCTCCTGCCTCATTGGCAACAGCCTTAGCAATTAATGTTTTACCGCAGCCCGGAGGTCCATAGAGCAAAAAACCTGTCTCTAGATCCACCCCAAATCCCTAAGAAAAATCAGCTAAATATGAGAATACAGATCTTGCAATGTCACAACAACGTGCAATAATTTACTCATATGCGCAGAAGAAACACGTAAAGACTCCTGGAAGGAAGAAAACCATAGTGGCTGACTAATTTAAGGTCAAAAGAGCTATGCATGCCGTACACACATGCACATAATCAAAAGTCTTGTTACTTAAACGAGTCTAAACGAGTCTATTTGTCAGTTGGTGAAGCATAGCTCTGGAGGTATCAAAATTATGGCATCCTAACTTTCCTGAGAACTTGGAGGATAATTTAGGAAAGTAAGAAAAGATTTGAGCTTGAACCAACAAAACTAAATAGCAAAAAATAATCGAAAAATAAACAAATTATCATGTCCAGACCATGTACAAACAAAAGAATAGAGGTTATACTTCTACAAAGCTCATGGAATTACAAATGACACTTCATAACATCATATACGCAAAATATAGACTAATTTCCACTTTTATCCCCTAAACTATTCTATTTTTGTCTACTTCATCCCTACACTATATATTTTGTTTAAATAGTCCCTAAACTATATAATTTTGCACAAAGTTAATTCAATCCGTGACGGTCAGTTAAGCCCGTAAGACAGTAAACAGAGACCGTTATACTTACAACCAAAAGATTTACAAATTTTTTTACAAGACTCTAATAATCCAAAACAAATTAATTTTTTGATTATTTATATCCTTGGTGATTTTGTAAAACTTTTTTGTCATAATTTTTACTTTTTAAATTTTTTAATTAATGGAGAACAAAAAAGTTTAAATTAGATAAACATTAGCCAAAATAAAAAAAAATAGACCAATCCTACAATGGAGCTATAAACTTTAAACAATTGACAAAAAAAATACAAAGCATCTAGAAGCTAATAGTTCATTAACTTGACAAAACGACACAAAACCTAAGCATTTAACAAACTTGACTCATAAAGTCATTACATCCAGTACACGTGACTAGACATTACCACTAAAATTCATCAAGTACATACCACAAAATACTTCAGCGTTGTAATAGCACAAGATATCACAAAAATAAGTTCAGAATTTAATACTACCTACCAAAAACCTAACAAATTAGAAATAATCAAAAAATAATAATTTGTTTTGAGTTATTTTGTCTTTAAGAATTTCTTTTTTGGTCAACTTTTTTGTCATAACTATGGACTAGCTTGGTGCAAAATTACATAGTTTACGAATTACTCAAGACAAGAAGATTGATAGTTTAAGAACGAAATAGAAAAAACGAGATAGCCTAGGGGTTAAAGATAACATTTTCGTCACGGACTTAATGGACCGTCATAGATTGGACTAACTTAGTACAAAACTGCACAGTTGAGGGACTATTTAAACAAAATTGATAATTTAAGGAGCAAGTAGACAAGAATGGGATAGTTTAGAGGATAAAAAAAATAGTCCAAAAAATATAACCAAACTAAAGCAATATCTGGACGTTTGTTTGAACAAAGATAAGATTTTCATTTGTTGAGGCAGAAAAGTATACTTCATGAGAACAGCAGTATTTGACAAACCAAGTAGGCACGAACAAACCATGAACTGAAAGGGATAAATTAAAACAGATACAAGAATGGCCAATGACATAAGATAACATAATGTTCAATGGCAAGAAAAATTTATCTGATAAACTGATGTACTGCCGTTTGACATAAT
The DNA here is from genome assembly GCA_014822125.1 of Arbutus unedo. Lineage (NCBI taxonomy): Eukaryota > Viridiplantae > Streptophyta > Magnoliopsida > Ericales > Ericaceae > Arbutus > Arbutus unedo. The sequence goes on from JABCMJ010017119.1 coordinate 7,911, forward strand.
TACTTCAAATTTTTTCCTTCTAAAACATATAGGAAATAAAATAATATAAGGTCAAATATGGTTCTCACATGTCTATATTTCCGCACTACATATATGTGTGGCCTGCCCATAAATACGCACAGGGTGAAATCCTTCCCTTTCCAATGCCAACAGCTATCTATGTAAGCAGAGTGAATTTCCCTCCTAAAACGGTGAAAGATGTCGAAATCACCAGGTGATTTGTTTCCCGACAACCAGAATATCACTTTCCCTACCAACCTTCCAAACAAACAAAATGACTGGAAGACCAATACTTTGTGGTGAGCTCGGTATGAAGGGGTCGAAGCATATGACAAGAAGATAACCTTGATATGAAGCAGTACAATTAAAAGGTGGTAACTGGTGAGAAATGAGCATGAACACACGTGAGGCTCGAGTGTCACAATGTTGAATAATGACAGGGTAAAGGGAGACAATTTTTCCGAAAATAGGTAAGTGTGATAGGTGTAGGAGAAAGTTGAAAAGGTTCACCAGAGAGTGATCAACACGTCACACGACAAGGACCCGCTGGTAGGGCAGGAAAGAGAGAAGCATTCTAACTGCAAAAGAGAGAGGAACTACAATATATAAGGATGGCTTCTAGCGTAAGTACGGACGCACTTGGAGAACCTGTACCCGAAGGAAAGATACCTTGTGATGCAAGGTGGCATTGTGTATCAAGCAAAAACCGGTAGGACACCATCAGAGCCATAATCAAAATTTATTAAGAGCATCTTCACTTGTTACTCAAAAGTTGACCGAAATTGGAATTTGATCAAAACAACAACCAAAACATCTTCCACTCCTTTGACCCAAATCAGCATTGTAGTGTTTTTTACCCAAATGAAGACTGTCAATTTTCCACTCAAATTCTCAAGGCCGTTTTTCTGTCTTTCCGAGTACCCACAATATCATTAATGAAGCTTTTACTCAAATTTTAAGCTAAAGCGTGTGTGCCCATTGGAGAGCTTCAAATGAAGCTCACGCAAATTTTAACTAAAATGGAGTTAAAATTTGAGTCAAGGGCTGGAATGCTTTTAAGGGTTGTCTCGAATCCCGAGGTTCCGTACAAAGAGCTATGGGGACACAATCACTTAAGGCAGCACATCAAGCAAACTCTTCCTCTCTAGCGCCAAACGTCCTGCTGGTGGTGCTACCTAAGTCCTGCCTCCTGACTTTGGCATCTGAAACGCACATTAAACCTTGGGAGAGTCATGGCAGCTCGATAAGATGACTCTACAAGACTAGAGGCATAGATCAGGTCATCCACAATGCATCCGGTGCACAAGCTTTGGACACATGGCTCACGTCTTGATGCTATTGGGAGCCACTGTGTTTGACGCTGTACTGTACACATGACCATGCGGTAGACAGGTGTAATTCACCCTTACTACTATTTATCTCCTCTAAGACGTATAAGCACTACTTATAGAAGAAGTTAAAGGGAGGAAAAGTTCTTCCGAAAAGAAAGATATATCAAGCTCTTGTTGGGCCCTTAAACCCAAGGCTTTTGAAATGCCTCTTTTTAGGATATTCCGCCATTGTGAGTTAAAAGCGAGAAAAGCCAATTGATCATTAAGACTCCGGGGGCATCCTGCTTGAATTTGTGCTTTGACTGAAAAGCGGCCTACCCGACTCACCTATTTCCGCACGTACTCGGGCGTATTACGGTTTTTCACCGAGGGGGTGGATCGAAGCGATTGCAGCGAAGAATTGTATAGTAACAGAATGAGGAAATTTTAATTGCGAATGCCAAAAAGATCCCTAAAATCTTCTCTAACAAACTGGCTGGCCCTTTTTATACAGAATTGACGGTATTGACCCTTGGTTACTAAAAATCCAAGTACCAATCAATATAAGAGACCTTGACAAATGCCAACAATCTCGTGCACGGGATGAACATGATCCCTTGCCACTTGGAACTGCACCCTATATAGCAATGCAAATCTATAAGCAGGCTGTTCTATCAGTTGTCAGCTACATTACAACTTATAAGCCACTCTGACCAAATACCACTAGCGATCTCCAATACATAGCAATGATATGACTTGTTTTTAACCATAAAACTAAACTTTAAATTATATACTGCGCATTACTTTTGTACCAAGGATTTTGAACTTCAATTTACAATACGGCTGGTACAAATACTGCTATTCCAATATGGAAGCTTCAAAGAAATCTCCAGATTGGGCCAAACTGAAAGGGCAGCACTCCAAGATGACATATTCAGGAGTTCCACTGGAGGACACAGATTGGGCATTTTAGACAAGCATTTAACTAGAAACACTACATAGCTTGCACGAGAGAGAGAGAGATCAGTTATGGAGAGAAGACTTCTTAATTCATCTAATATTCTTTTGTACTGCCTTGACTTCAATTAATAATAACGAGATTAAGATTTAACAATTACCTCATAGTCCTCGGGATATTTAATACGCCTAACTATATAACGATCAAACTCCTGCCTTAACAAATGGAGCCCCCCAACATCTTCCCATTTCACATTGGGAATGGCTGAGAATCCTTCTCTTCTTGAAGAGGGTTGGACCAATTTAGCTGCTTCCTACAGAAAACAGGTAAATCGTTATAAAAGTTCAAACAGAAGTTATCCACGTCTTGGGACTAATTTGCAATAACATGAGTAAACAACCTACATTTCACACAAGAAAAATGGTACAAACTTAATGGTCATAAAACCATTATAAAAGCATCAACCACATCCTATACATTCTATGCACCCACATCTAGATTGGGGATTGAAAGCTAGGAAGCACAGAGAGAATTGCATACCGATTGAAACGAAAATACAATTAGGTAGTTGGAGTACCACAAAATTGGAGACAATATTTCCGGATCATGGTACTCAAAAGGATGACAAAGGATAAGAAATCGTCTCACACATCACCTAACATGAGCCAGAACCACCAAAGACAGATCAAAAAGTTTATTATTTCCCTTGCATTCTAAGAAGCACAACATGACGGATACAATGACGTGTCATTTCTCTAAAACATAGGACATGGGCAAGTTGGGGATAGGTTCCTCCTAAGTTGCACAGACTCGAGTCTGGTATAGGATGTGGGTGTATACTTGGGTGTCGGACACTTGAAACTTAAAAACGGAGGATTCGTAAATATGGATTGAATTTTGGATACAGGTGTGGAGATTCATTAAATATATTTTTTTAAACATATTTTTATATGGAATTGAGTTAAAAGGTTGTCCCATAAATTTTTGAGATAACTTTGACAGGTTAAAAAAATACTCCCTCCATCCCAATTTGTAAGTCCATTTTTGGGATTTCGACTTATTAAGAGAACACAATGATCACTATTACAAAACTTTCACTTTTCAATAATATCCTTTACTTTTTTAGCATTCAATGAAAGTGCACATTTTTCAATTTATGATTTTGTAAAGGAGGGCATTAAGAGAACTTTAACAAGTCAACTTAAAATTGGACCAATATTTTGGGACACGCAAAAGTCAAAAAGTAGACAAACAAATTGGGATGAAGAAAGTATATCAGACTTCAAACTATTCAAAAAGAAAATCTTATATAGGCCATACGGACCCACCAAGTAAGTTTTTCATGACCCTAACATTGCCAAACAGTTATTGAGGCATATATAAATAATTGCTTACATGATATAATTGCTCAAACCCATTATAGTTTCATCTTGAAATAGAAAAAGCAGCAGCAAATGCATGGACTCTCTCTTCCTTCTTGTTTTTCTTCCTAGAAGGATCCATTTATTTTTAGAAGAATTCGGTATGGATTTCAAATCCACACCCATGTTGTATCGTGTCGACGCGGATGCTTCTCCCGAAATAGAGGGTCCGTGCAACATAGCGTTCCACCATAGAAATCCAACTATCTAGTTGTGTACACGTGTGTGTGTGTGTGTGTGTGTGTGTGTATTCACCATAAGTTTACACCCAAATTAAATAAGAGATAGATACTACGAAGAGTCTATATGGACACGGGACTTAAGAAATCCTTACAAAAAGGGCATAAGCATAGGAATTCTCAAAGCAGTCCTGAAAAGTTCTCAACAAACTTTCACGTGGTTTAAATTGATATGTCAAGCGTCCAAGTATTTTTATAAAACATGTCAGCGTCTAAGAAATGTTGATCACGTGTTAATTTCTTAGTAATAAACCAAATAAGTGTTGGACATGTTGCAAAATTAGTGTTGGACACATGTCTAGATTAAGATTTTCATTTCCTAATTATGGACATGAATGCTTTCAAGGTTCAGTCCTCCTTTGCTTCCAATAATTAGTGTACAGTATCATTTCAAGTAGTATTTGTCGTATTTTGCAATGGCAAACAGTGTTTCTCTCTCCAGATACCTCAAAATCAGCCATAGTGATGCTAAGGTTTTCCATTTCTTCAGGCAACCACGGAAGCCTCCACCAATCTTCAGTATGCTCCCGATCTGTAGGTTCTACAGATAGCTCAGACTTTCTTCTGTCAATAATTCTCTTCATCGCCAGGTTACCAGCCTTGTTTGCTAGGGCTGTCAAGTCTGCTCCAACAAACCCTGGTGTGGACCTGGCTAATTTTACAAGATCGAAAGCACCCTCAACTCTAAGATCACGTGTAAGAACTGAAAGAATCTCAACCCTCGCATTTTCATCCGGAACACCTAAAACAATCTCCCGATCAAATCTTCCAGGCCTCCTTAATGCAGGATCAACAGCATCCGGCCTGTTGGTAGCTCCAATTACAAGAACATATCCAGGCCTGATATTGGAACTTTCTGCATTTGAATCAGCATCAGCTGGTTGTACAAACCTATGTGATTCATCCATGCAAGTCATCAACTGTGTCACAATCCTTCTCTCCATCTCCCTCTGCAGATTCTCTCTTTTTGAAGCAATTGCATCAATCTCATCAATAAATACAATAGACGGTGCTGTCCTATATGCTTTCCCAAAAAGATCCCGAATGTTCTCCTCTGATCCACCTGCAATATTCACCAGAGAACAAGTGCATAATGATAAGCAACAGAAAGCCTTTACTCATAACAAAAATAAATAAATACTAGCACACTTCTTTGTCAGGACGTTAAGCCCAGGGAAGAAGGAAATCATTAATTGATTATCTCAGATTAGCAACAATTCGCAACTTTTATGTGTAAAAATAGGGATCAAATTAGCATCTCAAAAGGGATAAACACAAGTCTAACAACCAAAAGAAAAAGTCAAGTTTTTGCTCAAAACCAAGAACAGCAATATCAGTATAACAAATGTGAAGACTGTTTTAAGTCAGATTTCCAAAGTAATGCACCAAATGTTCAGCAGCTACTACGCCATAATAACTACTGTTCCCGCATCTGTGCTTCACATGGCGAGCCATATAGACACGAATTCCTAGTGGTAACTCCTCGCTACAACATCAAATCCAAGTGAAACTGAAAAATTGAACTATCCAAAAGTTGCCAGCATTAAGTAGCTGAAAGTTTGAATTTTGAGTTGTGTTGGGTATCAGCGCATGCTAGGCCTCTATGCGACTTTTGCATTCAAAAGATACCTCATTGGAAGATTGTGAGATTCATATCAGTAGTAAGAGTGGAAGTACTCTGGCTTACAGTTGAATGTGCACATCTTCAGTCTCAAACGACTGCATTTGAAACCAACATATTTACAAGAACCAGAATTAAATTGCAAGTAATGCAATAACAGACCAAAATGCCAGATGGCCAAGCAGGGAGGCAGGGAATGAAGAAATGAGGCCCGGAGAACAAATTTTGGTTAGTGGGGTCAAAATTTTACTCTCAAGTCAGAGACAAAAAAATTTTTATGTAATAGTGGGAAAAATAATTTCTGGCAGAATCTCATAAATATCCATTTACCATGACCAATTTAGTAATAAAAGCACCTGCAGAGTTCTATCTTGAACAAACAATACATTCAAAGTCGACAAACAATACATTCAAAGTCGGTATGCTGCAAAAAAAAATCTCCTCTACTATACACAAGCAAACTACTATTAGTCAATTGATCCCTGGATCTTGGAAAAGGGTTCTTCCCTTTCTTCTTCTTCTCTGTCATTCAAACTTCTATATATTTGAGAGTGCTTTGATGAAATAAAACGATTGCAGCTGTTTTATTTTCTGAATTTCCAGATTACATCAGCTAGGTATCAAAGCTAGAGCTCTATAGGCTCAAACTTGGGACCTATCACATGTGGTTATCATAGAGCCCATTGTTGCAGTGTTTCCTTCATCTCTTTCCGTTACCTGGCTAGATTTTCTGTTTCTCTACCGGTGCTTCACTCCTGCATCTCGACTCTCTGCTCTCTCCATCTCTTTAGGTATCTCTCAACCACTTTTCTGCTCTTCATCGTCTTTGACTCTCTGCAGATTACATTGCAGTTCCTTACTTTCCTTCTTTATTACTGCTGATATCTTCCCTCCCTGTTCACATGTTTCCCCTTTGTTTGAGCCATGAACGTGTTCGCTAAAAAATATGTCAGAAATTTGTGAGTCGAGGGCTGCGACCATGCCCTTCTCCACTTCCCTTTCTCCCTAATCTTTTATTCTGATTGAGGATTTAAGCACCCTAGTTGTTCTAGGATTCCCCACCCCCCTTCCTTTCCCTCCCTATTCTCCTTGTGGATTCAAGGCCACTAGTGAAGGCTATTGTTTTCTCTCTCTTCGTCCATTACTTTTCTTTCGGATGTATCTGTACATATCAATATGAATGTAACAAATGCACTGCAGTTTTGTATTGGCTTTCAGGTTACATCCATTTGCTATCAGAGCCAGGTTGTTCTTATCCCTACAATTTCTTCTCCTCTGGACTACCCTTTTTCCTCCGTTGCTATCTTCTTCTGTGCCTTCTTCTGTTTTGCTACCTTCTCCTTTTCTCTGCTTCTACTGCTGATCTGCACCTTCTCTAATGGAACTGTTGTTTTTTCCTTTCGCCTTACTGCTGCTTGATCTCTACTTTCTCACTATTCAAGGCTGCCCACAACCGTCTTCATTTTCCTTTCTTCTTTGCATTTTTCTTCTTTTCCTAGCCAATTTTCTCTCTCCCTATCTTTCACCAACTTCAGTTTACCTTTTTTGGCCTGTCTGCAAGATTATTTCCCTCATGCCTGCTTTCTCTCGTCTATCTGTGAACAAGAAATTCAGTATGCCCCTCTTTCGATCAACAGAAAGGGTTTAGTCTGATAACTTCTGTTTCCAGCAACAATCTTTGACCAAACATGTGTGAGCACAGAGACAAGATTCTAGTCTGTGTTGTCAAACATTCCAGGCTACAGCCCAGTAGTTTCCTACTGTGAGTCAGTCCTATACCTCACTCGGCAAACAATGAAATTTTTTAATCCAACAATCAACCCAAGTTCTGAACTAGCTAGTACGTAAATCCAATGAGCCCAGTTTCAACCAAGGAAAAAATAGACCAGTTAAAAAAAGTACAGGTGATGTATCTGAAAGCCACATTGGAGTAGGAAGTTCGGAGCTAATGTTTGAGGCATTCCACATGCTTTAAAACTGCTTCGGTCCATTCGTTTGAGAAGGACCCAACAAATAGAAGCACGGGTCCCCTGCATCATCAGATGAGGGACACGCTTTCTCCACTGACCTAAATATGTTTATGTCACAGGCTTAAGAAGGGATAGAGCTAACGAGAGGTTTGTAGGCCGCTCGAACCCAAGTTCTGAACTAGCTATTACATAAATCCAATGAGCCCAGTTTCAACCAAGGGAAAAATAGACCAGTTAAAAAAAGTACAAGGTGATGTATCTGAAAGCCACATTGGAGTAGGAAGTTCAGAGCTAATGTTTGAGGCATTCCACATGCTTTAAAACTCTGAGGTTGAGTTTCCTCCAACAAAAAAGGGGGTTGACAAAGGTGGCTTGATTTGTAGCTTTATTTTTGTACTGTGGTTTCATTCCTTCCTTCCTCTCTCTCTCTCGGATTCACGTTAGAGCAACCTCCACGCTTGAGTTTACTTATAAAACTCACCATACGTATTCACGTTAGAGCAACCTAACCCCTAGATATACAAAAGAAAAGTCCTCCATCTTTTATTTCATCATCCTCTCACCCTCTGATCTCCTAGAGCGACCCACAAGATTGGCAATCTACAAGTACCGGCGACTATGCAGTCAGGGTTGATAACAGATTTTGTAGAAACCTCATACCAGAGAGATGTCATCGTAGAAGGAGAACCCTTTTTGTTTCATGGTTCAATTTCTATCTTCCATCTTCGTCTCTCTTTTTTAGTTTCTCATTTCTTAAATCTGTTTGAAGATGTTTGACAGTTTGAGTAGTTTTTTTTGTTGTTTATGAGAGGAATCTGAAAATGAAATTTCTGCTTTGTGCTTTCTACATTCGGGATTTGGGGTGTCTCCTCCGAAGCCGCCCAACACTCGAGCAACCGATATTTGCAATTCAAAAGCTCTCTCGGTCGGCAACAGGTGATGATTTCTTTCACCCAATGTGATCAGGTCAGGTAGCGGGTTAAGGTCAAATCCAACCCAATCCAACCCGTGCATACCCCTACAGTTACTCTTCTTCTCAGGACATATTGAAAGTCTCAAACAAGCTTTTAGGAGTGTCTAAGTTTCGCACAGATGTCAGACAGAAACGCAAAACACAACTCTTCCATAGCAGAGTCTGTGCTTCCAAGGAAAGCAGTTTTGTTTTGCATTAATGAAGACTACATTTCTTGACCACTCAATAATCATCTCCAAACATTTGACCTTGCAATTACTTCAAATGCAAAAAGCAAAACAATTTACTGAAAAAAGGAAGGGGGGGGGGGGGGTGGGAGAGCAATTTGTAAGAGAGGCATGCAACATTCATATTATATCCATCAATGTACGACATAATAACTTTAACCGTTTAATGAAAATGCAGTGGCTTTCAATGTTGCTGCCTCCACTCCTTGCTAAGATCTTTGTGCCCATTGGTTCCACCATCTCCCATCCAAATAAAGAATTACAGACGGCCTTAACTTTTTCTAGGTCCCATCAATTAGATAGTCTCTCATGAGTCTTTAGAGCCCATAAGCAGGTCCGCCTAGGTATTAGACTGCTTGGTCCCATTAACCCACGAATACCGCCATGGAACTAATTCCCCATGTGAAAATCCCAAGAACAACAAAGTTGCTACCTGCGTTGTGACACCACGTGTTAGGAATTCAGCACCCTTTGTGTCAACATCTCTTCTAGAAACAAGGGGTGTTAGTGAGGTCTACAGCTTTGGTTTTGCTGCCCCATGTGGACTGGTCATTGTCTCCTACCCTGAGCCTTTGGAGACCCTGCGGAGGTCCCCCACGGGGGCTGGATTGCTTGGTCTGTCTCTCACCTCAAAGCTCTTCAGTTTCTGTCCCAAAAAACCACAGGATAATTCTCAATTAAGTTTTAATTAGCAACAGGCCACATTGCAACAGACTGCATTTTCCTAGAGCTAAAATCAAATCTTCACATGAAGAACTGATATCAAGATTCTTTAACGGTAGTTGATCAATATATCTAGAACAGCTCGCAATTTGTTACAAGTAGGTGAATTATAGACATTAAAATGCAAGGATCGGGGATATGACTGCCACCATCTTAGTTTGTTCGATAAAATGAGGCTTCAGCACAAGAACTCAACTCCCCAAGCAGTTTCCAGCATTGTACACTTCTGCTAACATTTTTCATAACACCAAGGATGTAGAGATTGGACTTCTTCACATACCATGATTTGTAGAGAGATTTAATACCAATGGATTGGCCTAATTGTCAAGGTCTGAGACTTAAGGGGTTACTTCTAAGGTCTCCGACTTAAGTTCTTGTTCCCTTCTAAGGTCTCATCAACCCTTACTTCTAAGGTCTCAGTCCAAAGTCATGCCTTTAATACGGAACCCGGCTAGTGGACGGTGGAACGTAAACTGACCCGGACACACAGGACACTCTTGAGTTATATAAAAAATGATTTGAAAACAACTTCAACTTGATAAAAAAAACAGTGTGAATTTCATAATTACATAATAAACCAACTAAATAGATCGCATCGTCATATACCAACTTCGTTTCGAAAACAATATTAAATTGCAAACGTAGATAAATCAAAACATAAAAATAAAAAATGCAACTAATACCTGAAACACCAGAGACCAATTCAGTAGCTGAAATCTTGTAGAAGGGAACCCCGGTCTCATTAGCAATGGCATGAGCCAGCCTAGTCTTACCACAGCCCGGTGGCCCGTGCAACAAAATTCCCGCCATTGGCCTCACACCAAGCCACCTAGGCAACTGGGGATGGTAGAGTGGAACAATCACCTCCATCTTCAATTCCTCCACAACTCCTCCGAGCCCACCCAAGTCCTTAAAACTCGGCCCATCCTTGCTCTTTGCTTCCTCCACAACACAACCACCACCACCACCACCACCACCACCACCACCACCGTCATTGAAATCTTTCCCATCCCTTTTCCCTGAGCTTCCATCTCCTCCAAGGCAATCAACTTTCCTCGTAGACTTGTTATGAAAGAACTCCTCCAGTTCCACATTCTTCTCCACCGTATCCTTTTCCGCTGCGCCCTTCTTCAATTTGCTAGCATCCTTGGAGTCGCTATAACTCGCACGCAACATCGACTTCATCAAATCGAACTCCGGCTCAAACTTCTCCCCATAAACCGCGTCTTCCGACGTTGAAACGGCACCGTCTGTCTCCCCTGTCGAGTCCGACTCTGACGAAGATGATGTGGTCTGATCTATGCTCTTTCGTTTTCTCCGAATGTGCTGATTCTCCAAACGCTGTAACCTCTCCTCACTCGCATCGACTCTCTTCATCTTTTTTCTAGCAGATCGATGGCCGTCCGTCCCGTCGTCTTCCGCATCATCAGTGACGAGACTTGATGTGGATGGACGGCCTTGACATCCGGATTTGACGTTGTTCGACTTCATGTGTTCTAGGGTACGTTGAACGGATCTGGTGAATGGTAGAAGTTTGTGTCGACCGTGCTCGGGGAAGTTGGAGCGGAGGTAGCCGACGACCTCGTCGACGGTGGAGTACTTGTGCTTGCAGGACTCGATGTGACGGAGGAGGAGTCGTTCGAAGAAAGTCAAAGCCGGGCCACCGCCGACGCCTCTTCTTTTCCCCATATTGATCTCTCTAAGCTAAGTGCTTAGCTGAGACGAGAGAGAATAGAGAGAAAAAGAGAGCAACGGTTTTTAATTGAGCGAAGGCTTTAGGAATTTTAGCTCTCGAGGGGTGTTTCAAAAAACCCGGTCCCAATCATTGCGCTCAAGCCGAACCCGTTTATGTAAAGAAAATCAGAAACTTAGTCAGAGGTATTAAACTGGACTAGCTAACTCATTAATGCTGATTAAGTTATTGATTGGTTTAGGGTATAGAGTATTTTAAAAGTCTTAATAGATTTGATCATTTAATGTACGGATTTGTCCTTATTTTTATCGTTCTTTTATTTTATTTTCGATCGGTCTTTTCTTCCGCAGCCGTTTATTCAGATATTCTTGCAGAGTTCATCGATCGCCGCCGCTATCGCTATTGATCAACGAGAGAGGTAGTATTATCTATAGCCAATCTATCGATGATTGCGAATTTTGTTATAATTTTGTTTTTTTGTTGTATTGACCTGTTATTTTTGTTGATTGTCCTATTTTTGCAATTTTGGAATTTGGCTGATCTATTTTATGATTATGTTATGGTTTGTGTGAGTGTTTTTGTTACAGACATTGTATATAATCGTTTTGATATCTATTAGATAATGTTACATATTAGTAATTATTTGGTAAAATAGATTAAAAAAACACAAATACATAACATGATCACCTAACGTTATCTGCTGGAGATATAACAGAATACACATGAATTTGTATCTAGATAACCTTATCTAATAGATAACATTACTTTGAGAAATAAATAGATAAAGTTATATATTATAACATACGAAACAGAACATTAATTTAACAAACAAACAGGTAATGTTATTTATAAAATAAGATCAAATGGGACATGAATGTAACAAACTAGCACATAATGTTGCCTAATAGATAAAGTTACTTTATTGTTGGATTGTGATTTCATTCGAACAGAGTTTAGAAACGTATCTCATGTTTTATAACAAAATCCTGATTCCTTTGTTCGAATGAAAAATCATAATTCCTCAATCGTGGATAAATAAGTTTATATAATGGATACATAACATTACTTTAATAGGTAACAGGTTACCTTATCTATTCTTATGTTATGTAGAGATTTTAGAGTGTCGGAATTAAGATTTCATGGTGTTTTAGAATCGATTGTTTTTTTCCTCAAACGGAGTTTAGAAATGTATAGATAAGCTTAGCTAATAGATAAAATTACTTTAACAAACTAACAGGTAATGTTATATATATCCATTTAAATGCTTCGATGAAACGAAAAACGAAGTATCAGAATCAGGATTTCATGGTGTTTTAGAATAAATGGCGATGTACTGAAAGAGCATAACAAGCAGAACGTCGATGTCCTTCGTAATCTGACAATGTTAGGATTTAGAGAAGTTAGGAATCTTAAGTATCTAAGATGAGAAGGATCGTCCCTCTTCGCGTTGATTTGTGAAAATCAAATTCCTGTGTTGAGGGTATTTTTAGAACTAGGGTGTTAAAAGGACTTTCGACTATACATTTCTTTTTGTTGGACTAAGTACGTTAGAAGTCCTCCATTGAGGACTGCTGGCTGAACAACCCAAAAAAGATAGGTACAGGTCTAGCCCACACCCTTATATTTTGGGGTTAAAGGCTCGGACTCCAACATAAGTTATAAGGTCTTTTTTAGAACTTATCTTCTTAAAAAGAAAATCGTATATTCAATGATTTCAATCTTCGAATATAACTCTTATATTAACTATATGAATATCAAGAGTTACACCTTTTTTTTTGCAATTGTATTAATTGCACCAAGTGCTTATTCAATTTAATCAGTTAAAAATAGAAATACAACACAAAGTGCATAATAAAAGAGGTAAGATAGATAAATATTATTAAGTTTTTTCTTAAACAATTTAGCCAGTTCGGCGAACAAGTTTTCTCATACATGGGCGTGTGTGCAGATCACGAGAGGACACGACCGACCTAAGAAAGATGATTCATGTTATATCCAACTTGAGAAGGGGGTTCAGTGATGAGCCAACTCGAGAAGGGCAATTTGATGATATTGTCGACCTAAGAAGGGCAATTTGGAATGTCACTGATCTAAAGAAGGGGGTTGGCAGTCCCAAATCCTATATAAGGAAGATCTCCGAGTATATCGGGATAAGGTTCGAATCAGATATGGATAAGGAGTCCAGAGCCAATTCAACTTATATGAGGAGTATGTAGTTTAATAAAATTCTAATATTAGAAGATAATGTTCTGGGTAGAACCAAAATAGATTTATCTTATTAGTGACCAATCAGAAAGCCGTCCTACATTAGTTCTGATCAAAAGTCAGAGTCCTAAGAGGATTAAGAATATTAAGTCACAATGTGTATAAATAAATGCTCAAGTCCATAATCAAAGGTATGCAATAAAAATATACAAAATCATGCATAACTTGACCTCAAATATAAACATAGATATAATTATGATCGAAGCACGTCTTAAACAAAATTATAAGAGAAAACTATGTGAAATCCTATCTCAATCACAAAGAACAAATGAAAACCCTAGTTTTGTGAAACCTCATAATTCTTTCGTGTATCAGAAGTTCTATGAGAATCTTGGGTTTGATCGTCTGTTGGCCCCCTTCTATTGCTCGAAGCACAACACGAAAGAGGAACCTAGAAACTAACATCTATCTTTTAATTTTCTGAATAATGAAGCTGATTGGGGTTTCATTAGGCTTAAATAATCATAAACGTGGTAATTTCACATTAGCCCTTTAGTTTAGACAATTCCACAATCAATCCAAAACTTCTAAACTTCACTTAAATGCCACAATAACAACATAATCCGCAAAATCACTGAAAATAATAGGAAATTAAATAAAATAATTAAATTCTCGGATCACATGTCCTCACACATCTTGTCTAAGTGAATCTCGACTTGGTTGGTTGCGTGTAGTCTTTCAAAGGTGACCGAGCACCGAGCAACTTATGGCCACCCCAATCAAAACTGGGATCATCAGATGTCTTGTATTCCCTAGTATGGGCATGAGCTCAGATCGAGGGAATTACTTTTTCCCAAGAAGCAACAGCTATTATTTCATTAATGCATGCTGCTTCGTGTATCACCTGTCTCAATAGGTTTCAACATCTCCTTGAGTGGTGATCCACATTGGATGGTTACACTGATACGCTTTTATTCATGACGACATGTCACGATTGTAACAGCTCGGGCTACCACACATCAAACGGTTGCGATCAACTTCCCCTACCCCTACCCCCCCCCCCCCCCCGATTCCCCTTTCTCTCTCACGTCCCCACCTCCACCCACCTTGCCATTGCCTTCTCCCATCACTACCATCCCTCCCCCCTCTCCCCTCCCTCTCATTATCTTTCCTCTATTGTAACCAGATCTTCCCTCCTCCCTCGTTCCCATTACCCTATTGTACCTCCCTCTTCTATAATTACTCCCCACCACACGTCCTCCTATAAATCCCCTCCTATTTTCTCCCCTTCTTCCCTTTTAATTTTGGAGCGAGCCACTCTTAAATTATAGGGGAAGAAGGGGAGGGAAGAAAAGGGAATTTGTAGGTGGAAATGTGTGGTATGGGTGATTGAGAAAAAAGGAAGGTACAATAATGTGACACACACACACACACACGCACATATATATGTGGACGAAGATCGGTGTTCCTACGTCCAATTGAGCCGTTTTAGCCCGAGAAACAGACGCCAATGTGATCCTCCAACACCTACAGTGAGGTCGTGAATTAGTTTTAAAGGGACTATGAATACACAGAATTCGATTCGGTATCATTTTGATTTACATACTGGTTTTACAATTTATATTGTTTCTTTTCACTTCAATTCAATCTGTAATTTTGTTATGATATGTATTTATATCGATGGTAAATAGATGTATATTTTTTAAAACTCCCGAACACGCTTCGAATTGCTTTGTTTCGTACAGTCTGCACCAGCTTAGCTTAGTTGTGAAAGCATTCTAGGCATGCTTCCTTTTGCTCATGGCATAAAAAATGGTAACAAACAACTAGGCAGTGCTCTAAATGAGCACACCCCTTATTTGTGTTTGAATTGTATTTTAAGAAGAAACGTGAGGGGTATGGAGTGAAATGGGAGGAGAATGGTACAACTATTTTTTAAACACGACTTGATCTCCAAAAATTAAAATTAAGAGAAAATAAAAATAAAGTGAACTCATATTGTGACTCACATTTGTAATCTCGATTATAATCCTTAAAAATATATATTAACAAAAAAAATAATAAGTGTTACTTATTACCTATACAAACTCTAACACCAAAGATGAAAGATTAAAAAAGTAAAATACGTTATAACCTTCACATTCTTTCTTTAACCAAGTATGGAAAAACATTTTAAAATTTTACTTTCTTTTGAATAAACCAAACAATTAAAAAATATTTTCCACCCCGTTTCCTCACCACCCTTTCTAATTAAAATTTTGCTCTATTTCTCCTCCACCCAATCCAAACTAGGCGCAAGGCCAAGCCTTGGTGCCTCCGAATTAGGTAGGTCTCACTTCGAATAATACACACACACAACTGTTTGTCGGTGTGAGTATGAGTTTAACTAATTTTTTAAGAGTAATTTAAATCAGGATCCTAGTAACTTACAGTGTAGGTTTTCATTCCATCCACTCTTTGAAATTATGTTTTCATTCCTTTTTTGCATGATTTGACATTTTTGCTATTACTTTTGGATTTTAATTTACCCCCTTATCTTTTTTTAAGTCAGAACATATAATTTTTAATTTAGTAGGTTTAAAATCGTAGCACTAAATTAGGCTTCAAATATATAATCACATATGGTAATTATTTTTCACTGAATATTGAGAATATTGGCCGGAATTTTAAATCACCGGAATGGTACTTTGCTAATGGTAATTGATGCCACAGATTTCTCTGGAATCTTGAGATTAAATCACTAGAATATTATAGTGATTCACTGAATTATTGATCCTATCTTTGAATTTTTTACACGAAATCACATAAATATTTTGTTCTTATATTGCTCATCATGTATCACATAGACCCGTCACTTTTATGTTCTTGTTCACCAAAAATGAAGTGTTGCGGGTTAGGAGGAAGATTTCATCATCAAACCTAGAATTTTTTTCTGAAGATTGTTCGGATTTCTCGGTAAGTGAAGAATATTTGATTGTCGTTCTTATTTTTGTAGTATCCATTTTGAGTTTGTGAATTTTACCATGATCTACACTATTAACCTTGACGATCGCAAAAGACAAAAAAAATTTGGAGTTGCAGAAATTTACCATAATATGCAAATAGTCTTTCTTTACCATAATATGATAAATTTACCATAATCTGACTATAGCGTTGAATTTACCATGATATCTGTTTATCGCGTGTGAAGTTTACTATGATCTGCGAAATGACCATCGCTAAAAATTAAAAAAATTCGAAGTGGTACAAATTTACCATAATCTACAAATTTACCATGATATATACCATGGTAACCAAACAGGTAAACGGATGTGGAATCTTAAAACCAAAATGTCATAGAAAGAAACTTGACAGTTTAAGAAAAACCCATCTAAGAAGGCAAAACATGATAAATTTGGTATTCAATAGGAGGAACGAATTGATACGGAATGCACTAAGTGCATCGTTTTTTTTAGGAATTTAGTACTGAAGTTGCTCAATTTGAAAATCAGGGTAAGTTGAGTATTTTTTTAAAAATGAGACCAAAAACATAATGTTCAAAAGTTCATAAGATGAAAAACTAACAAACACTTATAGATGTGACCATAATATAAGTTCCCCTTTTTTAAATTGGCTAGAAAAATATATATTAGAAGAGTTAAATTCCTCTGGCAATAAATCAGGATTAGTCACATTGTTAATTGAAAAAAATATATTAAAACAAGTTGGTTTTCAAAATCTTGATTAGTAATGGTGCATAAAAAACAAATAAAATTACTAATAACTAAAATTTATATTAAATATTTTTTATTTGTAGAAAGACCTCAAATTAACATTTCGCCAAATACCTGAAAAGGCCTTGGGCGGTCCCCTGGCACTTTATGGAGTGGGTTCCTCACTGATAATTGTCGAATTTAGGATATTAAATGCGATAACAGAGCTATAACCACAAACAAAATTTGATATTATTCACCCTTAGACAAATATTACCCTCGTTCTCATTTAATTATATCATAACCATTGGAATTGTTCTACATCGATGTTCTCTAATTCAAGGAAAACACGTGAAATCAAAACCTCAGCTTCCAAGTCCAACTAGGATTACCTCATAAAATTTATAGTAACATTATGATTTAGAGCATTTCCATTGAACTCTCCAAAATCGTGTTACATTACAAAAAAAGTAACAAAATAAAACCCAATTATGTGAGAAAATGAGTACTCCATTAGAATGGCTAAAAGGTGCGATAAACACTTCAATGTATAACACCAATTCTCGGTGTGGCTTTCACTACTGACGACACTTTTGTTGCTTTCAGAGATTTTGACCGGCTAAATTGATACATATCAGATATAAATAAAACAAAACACACTAAAAATCGCGAAACAAGGTACCGGATAAAGCTCCTGTACCAACAATTCAGTGTCAGCTACAACAAATGAAACAAACTACATTGGTTATACATGAGACAGGTCAGCGACGAGACAAGGATGGACCTGCGAAAGAGTAGCGAGATGAAACTGGTGCAAGCGAAGATTCGGGCCCAACCCCCTGATGTTTACTCGTTTGGTTATACTCAGATAAGGCGTTGGAAGCATACGTTGAGTACAACATCGCAGCATCAACATTTTCTCTCCTTCCCAAGTGGGCAGTATCAGTCAGGTAGGACTCTCCCCTTCCACTGACAGAATAAGATCCTAATAAAGCTGACTCCTCCCTCCCTGAACTACCATACGGGTCTACAGTAGATGCCAAAGTTGTCACTGCAAGAGGGGTTGAAGACTGCAGTTGCTGACTTGGAAAAGCACCGTAAGTCATGTTTTCAGTCGCTTCATGCGGATCGTGACGCTGTACTTGTACAGGGGCCGGATAACCTGGGTGCATCACAAGGTGCTGTCTTACATGACCCAAGTGCGGTTCCAAAGGAGGAGCAATCTGACTTGCAGGTAGAGCAAAGTTCTGCCTTTCTCCACGGAGACCGTAAGTTCGATATTCTTTTTCACTAGGAAATTCATTTTGAGAGAAATCTTGTCTCTCTGCTGAAGGAACCTCTCCGTACATAAGATGCTGGCCTTTATACCTCCCACCTTCATCATAGCTATGAAGATTACTAGCCCCAAAGCCATGTTGATGGGCCAGAGAAGATTCTCTTGCTCTCTGAATAACATTTGTATCTCGAATTGCTGGCATTTGAGTGGGGACCATAAGTGGTGCATGTGGATGTACTTCAGCAGACCTGAAAAGTTTTGTGAGCTTCTCAACCTGCAACGACAAGTTTACTTATCACAAAGCTTGACCTAACAATCAACCTGAGAAGAAACTGGATGTAGAGTCACTTACTTGTATGTCTGTAAGTTCCGTATTAAACCGGTTCTTATCGTTGTAGTTTTCCTTGATTGCCCTTCTGAAGATACTCTCCGGGAGGGGATAACAATCTTGGTAAACAGTGAAGCGCACCTGGAAACTGATAATTACATGAAAAGAAAAATCGCACCAAATTGCAAAAGCAATCACATGCATAAATTCAAGGAGGATCCGCCAGAGTGGGAAGTTACCTGAACAGGGAATGCCCCACCAAACGCTGCCGGCTCGAGTTTCATGCCACCATTAGAGGATGCTGAGTAGATCCCGTACAAAAGCTTGAGATCAAAATCATAGAGAAAAAGCTTGAGCCCTGGTTTGACACCCAACACTTGTTCTTTCTTACTCATAGGTAAACCCATAAGGCTATAATGAAAACAGTCTGGTTTTGTCTTTGCGCTACACATGAAAATTAAACCACCAACCTTCTCTTTCTCTTTCTCTTTCTTCTTTTCATCCTGCTGGCTTACCAACTCACAATGCTTTTCTTCATTCATTTGACCCTGTTCAGTCTTGTCTAACAACTTTTGTTTCTTCTTATCAAAATGTCGCTTCTTTTGCAAACCATCAAGCTTATCTTTCTCCTTTTCATTCTGTTGACTTTCCAAATGACCATGCTTTTCTTCCATCACTTGAGCGTCTTCGATCTTCTTGAACCACTTCTCTTTGTTCTTAGCAAATTGCTGCTTCTTTTCTAAGTTGACAACCTTCCCTTTCTTCTTTTCATCCTGCTGACTTTCCAACTGAGAATGATTTTCTTCATTCATTTCACTACTGTTCTTCTCCAACCCAGCTCCCTTCCCTTTGATCTTGATATCCTCTTGGTCTTTTTTATCGTGCTCCCCACCAGTTGTACTCCTTTTTATCCCACTTTGACTCGTATCATTATCTTCCTCATTATTGAGACCTGGTTTTCTGCTCCCCAAGACACTCGTTTTCTTCTTCTTTTTCTCTTGAATTTGGGGAGTCCCTTTCTTCAAAGAATTCCTTGAAATTTTAGGCTTGGGCTTCAATGATTTTGGAGTTCGCTGTTGAGATGGTACTGGTTCTAAAGAGGCTTCAGCGGTATTCCCAGCGAACTTCTTTCTTAAGCGACCCATAGCCTACGCACCACAGAAGAAATGTATCCTGCAAACAATCATCATTGTTCATGAACAAAACGATTATTCTATTACTCAAAATATTGGCAAAATAAGCAGAAGTATAAATTGGTCAATCACTGTGGGTCTCAGATTGGGTCCTATAGTGGCTGTCAGAATGTGAAGTGATCAATATCTTGGGTCAGCTAAACTGGAAAGGAAAGCAGTATACTCTCCATCTTCCAATCTCCATTACTCGGAAAAAGCAAACGTTTAATCTACGGGAATACCAGCACTGGAAGTCTACCACCAATAATCATTCAAGAACAACAAATCCAACACCTACACGAACTATATCTCTATCCCTTTTCCTAGTCCTCATAAATTTACACATTTTCACATCAACCAAAATGGACTGGTACCATAGGTGAACTGTTTTGTTCTCAATTCTATCCCAGATGTCCAGAACTTACATATCTAAGCATAATCTCGTTCCCCCATGCAAAGTTTTCCAAAACTGGACCCAAACAAGAAAAGGGAGCAGGTCACGGGTCTAAAATTCAACCATCGGGAAAAGCCAAATCAAACCATGACGTCATATTCTGTCATTGACAAAATCTAAAACAATATACAAATAATAAAAACCTGTAGAAAACCTACAAAAATACCTCTAAAACATAAATTAAAAATATCAAAAGGGCCACAATCATGGAATGATAAAATCTCCTGACTCATTGGAAAGCTTAATGGGATATCTTTTCATAGGATCATTATAAAATTTGCTTGGGCAGCCATGGTTTACTATATATGGCAGGAGAGAAATTCCAGAATGTTTAAAGGAATCCAAAGGCCTCCATCCTCAGCCCTCCAGAAGACTAAGTTTGACCTTAGAACTAGAGGATCTCAATTCTCCTTTGTTAAGTCTTTCTCCCTTAATCCAGACCCATGCCACTTTTGGCAACCAACACCTAGAATGATCAGTTCTGTATCTACATGAGTTTTAGTCTGTTTGTTTGATGTTTCTCTTGTACAGGGAGGTATGCCTCCCTTGTCTTTTGTAATTGTCCATTCCTTCTAACAATATATTTGGATTACCAAATTAAATTGAAAATATCAGGTTCTTTTATGATATATCACATACTTTGTGGCCTCATAACATCTACACTATTCTTGGCCCTTACAACCGATCGTTGGGGATTAAGGCAATTAGATGCAGTCTTGTTATACAAGTTTGAACAAATCAGAAAAATAGTAACCAGTGTTAACAAGGGTACAGATGGCCAGTGCATAGGGATTACAGTCTGGGCCTATGTTGCACGTTTGAGGCTTTCAACGCAAGCAGTTGGCATGTCTGGCTCGACTAAATGAAGATTTAGTGAGCCTTGCAACCGGGCCCAGTTTCACATTCTGAACCTGGTGGTTCACTGCAGTTTGAAAGGTTTAAGTGGGTTAACATGCCAAACGGTTACCCAGGGTTACCCCAACAGAAACTTGGACAGAGGTCCAACCGGCTGAACTGGCCAGTCCGTCCAGTTTTCAATCAATTGCCTCCATACCATATTTAAGTATTCGTCGTTCAGTAAGGGCAATCAACGAGAAAGTACAAAATAATGACACTAACAAATTGATATCCACGACTACACATGGAATATATTCGCACCTCAACCTTTCTTGTAAGATGCAGATGACAAGTTTCTATCAATTGTTAAACCAGGTACTTCATACCTTTCCTCTCAGCTAGAGTTGCAGGTGGGGTTGCTATGGTGGCTAGGGTGAGTCACAGCTGGATGCCTGGCAAACACTAGTTTAAGCAGGCACGTGCAACCCCCGATTGGCATGTGGAGAGTTAAAAAACAGATCCAACAACTAAGGATCACAATAAAACAAACTAAGTGCACTTATTGCACAAACAAGGCAGGAACTACTTACTACCAAAATAGATTTTCTCGCCAACAAGTCTCCGACTATGTTCCGTGGATCCTCGTTATTCATAGAAGCACCTGTGTCGACACAACAATGATATGGCCTATGGGTGCTTGATACAAACGGGCTAAGGCTGACGAAATCCGGATACAACTATTTTTGCAGCTTTTGAAATCATCACCGAGGAAGAACAAGAAGAAGAAAAGGAAGAAGATGGGCCTTTTTTTTTTTCTCTTCAAAAAAATAGAAGAAATATTTAGTTTTCCACATATCAAGCTGACCACAGTTAAAATATGTTTCAAAAAAAATTATTCTATACCAAAACACCATAATTTGCATCTGAATTAGGTACTGACCAATAGATATACACATCCGCACCCAATATACGCTCCGGCGTCCCTGTCAAATAGGCCTCCGAAGGCCCGGTGCTGATAGTAATGGTATCTTCTTGGATGAAGAAGATAGACACAGATTGACAAAGAAGCAAATCGATAAAGGAAGCAGATTGAAGATGTTAACAGTCGTCATCATAGGAGACCAGCATTCACCTTAATTTCAAATTGGACTTCTTTACTCAATTGGGCAACAGACCTGGACGTAATATATTGTGTTGAACCCATCTTTCGACCTACCTACGAGGGGCCAGTTGGCGTGATCCTGAAACTTCGTCTCTATATATCTGGCTATAGTTAAACAACCTGGTTCTTTGTTGAATAGAGGTATGACGCGGTATAATGTTTACTTTTCTTTTTGGATCTCACTGGGCTCATATAACATGCCAATTATGGAATAATTAGTGCCTTCAAAATTCTTATAAGTTGTTCTAATAGAAAAAGACGGGCCTTAGGTTTCTTTCTATTACAAATGTGAAAGGAATATTTAATTCTTCCATACATCAAGTTGACCACTAGAAAAGACGACTATCAAAAATCTAAAATAACTACTCAATCCTTAGATATACACATGCACCGAGTAAGCCCACCAACCTAAGCCTCCAAAAGCCAAGCCCAGCATCATTTTTCAAATGTTGTTCAGTTTCTGCTGCCTAGGCCTGTATCTGATCATGATCTAATTTTGTTGGACAGTCGTGTTTTGAGGCGAGGCCCGGGCCCATTCTGATTTAAAAATGTGGTTATTGGCAAAGGGGTTCAAGGATAGGGTTGGAAAATGGAGGAATAACTAAAATTTCCATGGTTCAGCTAGTTTTTTCTTGCAAAGTAACTTAAGTGCTTGAAAGAGGATCTAAAGATATGGGATAGAAAGGTTTTTGGACACTTGGACCATCGTAAGGCCAAGGCAAACTCTGACATTTGCTCGGTCGATGCGATGGAACAAAGCAGAGCGTTGACAAGAGGAGAAGGATTTGAGGATCAGGGCAAGAGAGGAATTTGGGAGAGTACCTACACTGGAAAAAGAAGTCAAGGTATCTATTGTTGCGAGACGGTGATAGAAATACGAAATTATCTCATAGAATTGCGAATGCTCTTCGGAGGTGCAATTTTATCACTCAAATTAGGGTAGGGAATTAGATCATGGACAAGGGTAGTGAAAACGAATAAGAATAATGACATAGCTGCTAGCTTTTCAAACCCAAAACAGATTAGAAATAATTTAAGCCAATAAATTCTTTCTTTCTTAAGCCCGGACCGTAGCCTACTTTATGGTCCACAATAATGGTGCAAAAACCCCCCTCCTTGTTCATCTAGTAGATTGCAGGTCTGGAGAGAAGCAAACTTGACTAGGTTTACGTATCTATACCACAATCAATAATGCTAGTGACACTCCATAGTTTATCTCGTTTTATACCGCATGTTGCTTAGGTGTCAAACAACCATAGAGATGTCAAACAAACATAGAGAATTGGAGACATGCAGTATAAAATGAGGTAAACTATGGAGTGTAACTAGCATTTTTCTACCACAATACCTATTTCTTAATCGCTCATGCTTATGAGTAGTGTTTAATGTGCAAACAATGTCAAAAGTTTTAGACTTTAAGACGCCTTCCACAAATTTCAATGCTTGAGCCTATTTATATAACCTTTTCAACATTAAGGAGTGCCCAGTGGGCTGCAGTTAGTATTTTTCTATTTAATAAATTGCATAATACCCATCCATGAAAATTAGAAATTTTGATTACATCAAGGGAGCCAAAAACAAAACTGACAAATTGCACAAAAAATACAGCTTAGAAAAAATAGATCCATGAACTGATTCATAACGAACCGTCATTCGATTTGAAGAGGTTTAAGAAATTTATGACTCCCAAAATGTTCAAAAAAAAAACACCCAATCAATCACTGAAAAAAATAAAGAAAATCCCATGTTTCTCGTTCTCGCATATGATATGCAACACAATCAAGCTATTTTGAAATTACTGTAAAACCTTGTAGAGATTCGGCAAATAAACACAGCATCGAAAACAAAAGGATAAATGAAGGAAGAGGAGAAGAACAGACCTTTCAGAAGCACAGATCTGGAAAACAAACGAGCAGAAGCCGGCGGAGAAGAGACTCAAACCCGTCACAAAGCCGGAGTGACGCGAACCATGGATGGATGCCGAAGATGCTGTCGAGAAAGCAAGGACAGATATTCTAATTTCTAAATGGAACTTTACAAAACTAACCCTGGACTTTTACTTAAATATTTCATCATGCCTACGTATCATCATGTTGCACAACAAGTTATACATTACGTGTACATATTATATATTAATTTGAACATATATAAAAATTTATGAGATTCGTTTTTATATTTTATACTTAAAATGACATACCACAGAGACATGTTATACTATTTGATATATAATTTGATGTGTTAGTAGATTTATTTATGTACGAATATCAGCTAAACACCTAAGCGATGATGTTTTAATTTTGGATATGATAAATAGTTGAAGTGTGTTAAATAATTGGGATGTGTTAAATAACTTAATGATTGGATAAGATATTAAAATGTATGTGTTAAATAGCTCATTGATGAAGAGTTATTTTTAATGTGTTAGACGTGATAAAATATATTAAATTGTTAAAAAATATTTTTGTCCTTCATTATAAATTTAATGTTTTATTCTAAAATTTAAGTTTATAAAATGAATAAAAATAATTATTTGTAACATTTAGATAAAAAAAATATTTTTAATTAATAACCTTAATTTAAGAGAAAAATATTTTCTTTCAAGAAAATAGAAACTAATAATAAAAAAGTAATTTTTATTGATTCATTCAATTACCAATATCATATTTGCAAAAACAAAGACATAAAATAGATGCATAAAAATTAGAGAATCGAATTAAAAATTTCATACATGTCAATTACAAAAGCTTAGGGGGCACTTTGGTCATTTGTTATCCATGTGTTACTTAGCCTTGAGAGATTAACTAAGACAATCGATACTTTGTTAAAGAGGCCGTGGGTTAATTAGCTCAATCCAAAAACAAATTGCCAATCGTTAGAGTAGATGTGGGATTAGCATTAGCTAAGTCATGAATTACTTAACACAACCCTTACGGTTACATCTAATCAGGCCCTAATCTTGTAAAACATTCCTTTATTCAATCTCACTGTCAGATTCTGCTAATTGAATATATAAACTGCTTACTTTGACTGGACGTGTTCAAACCGGAGAGTTATTTAGGAACTCTTGAAATTTTCTCATATAAATATGTATTTGTTGGATTGGTTTATTTTTTTATAGATTAAGATTAAATGGGAGCGTGCCGGAATGCTTGTAATTATTTTTTTAAAAAATTTAATCAATAGTTTAATAGTCAATAATTATTAAGCATTTGTGTTACATATTCTCTTACATCAATGAAATAGATTTTCCTTAAGTATTGGCACTTGTTTTAATCAATCGCATAAAACAAGGCAGTCAATGGCTCAAGGGTTCATGGTGCGTTTCATATATCTATGTTGCATAAGTATGAACCCCGATGCATTACATATACTGGATTTGACTGAATTAGCGGTCACTTTTATCAACCCATCATAAGCTGAGCTGACACTTGATTGAGGGACTATTATTGTAGATCAAATTATGAAAGTAACCCAACTATCTGACCACTAGCCTATTGAACTTATGTAAGAATCAACCAGGATGACAATTGGGCCAAAGATTGTTCAAAGTGGACCTTTAGGCCGAATCGACAGCATGGGTCATCGCCATGCCGAGTAACCATTCGATCGAAAATGAAAACATGAGCCATCATCGTGTCAAGTAACCGCCCGCTCGTTCGCCCAAGCAACAAAACTCTTGAGAATGGAAGATAGCATGAAAAAGGGAGTTAATAAATATGATAAAGTTATTCTTTAAGAAACTCTTGCACTTTAAAGAAACAATCAGAATTGATAACGAGCGAGTTGGGAAAGAATCCAAAAAGAAATACACGACAAATAGAGAAATAATTCTACTTAATTTGATTACCAGACAAAGGTACTTCACGACTTATCTATTCTTAAATATAAAATTAGAGGGCAAAAAACAAGTATGCCATGAATTATGTTCGGTTGAGTTTCTTGATCGATTTTTAAGAAGAAAAAAAATTTTAGATGTTGTCTAGCGCAAGTGTTTCACAAAAAAACTAGAAGTTAATTTTTATTTTTTGACATTTTTAGGACTCTCTCTCTCTCTTCTTTTCTAAGAAAATAAGTATTATGTGATTTGTACACATATTATGTTAACAAAATTTTAAAATAATTTCAAGTTTGCAGTTAATTTCGAAATATTTTTTTAGGTCAACAATATATTTTTAATTAATTTTTTTAAAAAAAACACGATAAAAAAATCAAATGAACAGTGTCAGACACAACTAAAAAGGAATTAAATGCGACTATTTAATACATTAATTATTGACAAACATAATAATTTAATGGTAGTTAATGACTGACAAACAAATCAAACAATGTTTGAAAACTTTTTTCCTAAACATAGTTAACAAATATTACTTTCAAAAAATTCCAAAAATTCAAAAACACCCGACCGAGCATAATTGTAAATGCAATCACTATTAAGCTTTCATCTCATGTGTTATAACTCAAGCATCCAAATATTTTTCAGCTGACAACGACTGAACAACACTAATTTGATATTGCTTACGCAGGCTACAAATTCTGTTCAGATCCCAAAAGCAAATCGAATCAAACTAGGACATCTTTATACCGGTAAGGTATTCATGTAGCACATAATAACATCACAACATCATGTGGCATATATAGCTCAGCGTAAAGAACCATTGGGATAAGAACACCACCAACAGCTGAGATGGCATACTGGCGGTGCCGATGCCATCTAAACAAACAAATGCTTTGTCTAGAATCTCCGCAGCAACCTTGATTTGTTTTGGTTAAAAAAATTTGGCCAATGTACCTAGCTCCTTCAAAAGGACTGGAGATTATATATTTCAAAACAAGTCTCCCGTGGCAAATCAGAACATAGAACAAAACCGACAAGATATGAGAGAGAGAGAGAGAGAGAGAGAGTCCATTCACATTAATAGTTGCTGATTGCAGCTGACATGCTCTTCTTTTAGGATATACAAAAGGAAAAAGGACTACAACAGTAACAGAAGAAGGATCTCCACCCATGAAGATTGAAGGGTGCAAATACAGCTGAAAAGTAAACCATTAGGCAAAAAGAGGAAAACAGAACTAATTCAATCAAGATAGATCTTAACATCAATACCATTGTCAATAAGAGACTGAACGACCGCTCTAATCTTCCCTTCAAACTTGTCCCTTTCCCTCGGAGTATAAGAAGCAGTGTACACATCAGCTTCTCTTGCTCTCTCTGCTAAAATTCGCCCTATTGCCAAACAAGCTGGTATATCAGATCGGGACTTAAGCACAGCTTTGATGTCGTTAGAGTTGGTACCAGCAACTGCAACCTGCTTGCTGGTTACCCTGTGCGTGAGTGAGGCTGAGACAAAGCGCTTGGAAATGAAGACATCAAGCGTAAATGGTTCCATGTAAGCTATCGTACGCTGTTTGAAAGACACATGCTTGTCTGGATTCTTTGACTTCTTCCCCTTCTGGTAAGTATATGGCCGGCTATTGTCATCGTCCAGATAATCCTCCACCCCAAAAAAGCTTCTTGGTGCAAAGAGAGGCTGTTGACATGATAAATACAGAATTAATTTTCCTTTTAATTGCTTATATCAGAAAATGTTTAAAAAAAAAAAAAAGACTACAAAAAAATGGTCAAAATTTCAACTGGCAAACCTCAAAGCCTTTCATAATAGAATATAGCAGTTTTTTATTCTCTATAGCCTGAAAGACTTGCATGTTCTTCCCAATATCATTTCAGTTTCTGTGATAAAAGGAAGCCGGATCAATACTATGTCTATCGCCAAATTCTTTTGTAAAGCTATCACAACATTGGTGTGCATTTGGAAGCAAGTTTAATCAACCAACAACTATGTACCATGGACGGGGACACGGACACAGGACGCAACAATTCTAAAAAAATGAGGAC
>JABCMJ010017124.1:0-20052 GCA_014822125.1 Arbutus unedo
TTTCAATTGACTTCTCATTTTGGTTACCCAATCTTTAATCAAATGCTTTAATCGAACCTATCAATTCCTCAACACTTAAAGTTGCAATATCCTCAATGTTTTCAAGAATTGCAACAATGGGTTTATACTTTGCCGTCAAACTAATTAAAATTTTTCCACAATTCTTTGATTAGTGACATCTTCTCCATATGTTTTCATTTGATTCACCACTTCCATGAGTTTAGAAAAATAATCTTTCAACAATTCTCCTGCTTTCATTTTCATGTTCTCAAAATCTCTTCTCAAATATTGAAGTTTGATAGCTTTTACCTTCAAGTTACCACCATACTCATTTTGAAGAAGATCCCACGCATCCTTTGCCTTTGTCTCGTTGATAATTCTTAGAAAAATTGTATCAGTTTCTCCTTGTTGAGTCATAGAGAGTGCTTTTGCATCTTTTTTCTTGTGCGTCTTCAATTGTTGCTTTTGTCCCTCCGTCAAACCTTCTATATCTTTGGGATCGTCAAATCCTTCTTCAACATACTCCCATAAATCATTTGAGATAAGCAGGGTCTTCATCTTTACACACCAAAAATCATAATTCTCACAATCAAAAAATGGAATTGAAAATTGTTGGATGCCATCGCCTTGATTGCTCGAACTTGTCATATTCTTCTACTTATTTGAGATTTATTTTCCCGACTCAAATTGTCACGCCTAGCTTGTTTTTGGACAACCGAGCTCTGATACCACTTTGTTGGCTTGTAATTAACCAAAATTCTTTAAGAATAAAAATCTAGTGGATGAGGAGAAGATTAATTCATGAATGTGCTCTCTATTAAAGTCTTTTTTTTTTTTTACACACATCTCACTTGAGAAAGATTACATATTTATAAGAGCTTGACTTTCTTCCACAATATTCTAGACAATAAATCTTGGACTCACTTTCCAGATTTTTCAACAACTCTTGGACTCACTTCCTAGATTTTCTACATTATAACTATTAGATTTACTTTCTAAAATATTCTAGAGAAATCTATACTATACCAACATGGACTTTTCTTATACTAAGACCCAACAATAATGATAATAAAAATGCCTAATACAAAATCTAATATTTTGGCCCAACAAATCATTAATTTGACATGTATTACTGAGTTCCATACAAAATCAGTTTTTCTCAAGCTTAATCAATGTGGATCTCCTGGAATTCCTAAAGCACCAATGAACTAATATGGTGACGCTCGGAGAAACTAAAGGGTTTATTTGGACCGTGGGGTTTATTGTCTTCTGACTTTTTTGGAAAGTGCCAGTACTACCAGTGATAAGTGTCAGTACTACCAGTAGTACGTGTTTCTGACTTTTTTGGACAGTTCTTAGTACTACTGGTAGTGGCTATTACTACCGGTAATAAGTGGTTCTGACCTTTTTGAGTAGTGATTGAAACTACCGGTAATAGATGTTACTACTGGTTGTAAGAATATACGGGAGAATTCTAGTGATAAGATTTAAGAGATTTATTTTCTTAATCCATTTAGAATGATATCGTTTCCTATTATTTATGGTTTCTTATATATATATATATATATGAAATGTATGGATCTTTAAAAGAAAGATTGATGAGATCTAATTGATTGACACTTCACATTAGGGTTTCGGATCATAGATTGCTGGTCCTTGTAATATCTCTTGATCATAGTGAAACCTATTTCTTTCCTTCCGTGAACGTACGTTTAAACTCTATTGCTTATTCGAAATCACGTTAATTTTTGTATTTTTTTATTTTCTTGTTAATTATTATTATTTTTTTATTTATCGTATTTGTCATGGTAAGAAATAGTAGTTGGGCCACAGGCAGAAGCTGCCGTGAAGATCATGTTGCATGAAGTGGGTCCGGTGCGCATAAGATAAAAGAGATGGTGTCTAACTGATATTGGCTGGCTCATCATAATATGTGTGGCTGTGATGACTGTCACTTCTGGCATTGCTGCTTTGTTGAACTTCTACAAATGGAAGCATTTATAGAGAGAGAGAGAGAGAGAGAGAGAGAGAGAGAGAGGACAGGGTTGTGCCAAACATTTCCCCCCAATAGCCAATAGTAGTAACAAATCCTGTTTGATCATGTGAATCTTGATATCATAATCAACGTTTACTCTTTGGATCGGCATATTTTATTCTTTATCTAGATTTGAAATCCACCCACCCTATACAATACCAAATTCTTGACATGACATACAACTGAGTTAGATGGTTTCTAGCAGCACGTAAAATATTCCGTTGGATTCTCTCTCATTATAACTGAGAACTCGGGACATAAATTATGCCACTTCAAGTCATCATATTTATAGATTATAAATTATTAATTCAGTACGCCTCCAAAGTTAGGCATTGAGAGACTTTATCTGACCTACTTCATTTAGCCAGACTAAATTATTAACTTATTGATTACTATGTGATTTGAACCTATAACTAACCGTGACAATTTCAGATATTTATGCACATATATTTATGTAGAGAGAGGGAGAGTGGTTGGATGTGTGATGGTTACTTTTTTCATTTTTTTTTTTTAAACTTAGTTTTTTTGTTTGATTGGTATGTCTCTCATTGCTTTTGCAGTCTTCAGTCTATGTGATCTCCATTTTTATGGAGAGGTTCAAGTATTTGTGCATGACGAGGATTTCATCGTGGATGAAGAAGGAACAAGAAGGATGGGAAGGATAAACTTGACCTTTTTGAAAATATTTAAGGTCAATTGAACAATTCCCGCTTGTTATTTGATTAGAAATTGTTTTTCATCCCTCCTTAAAAGACAAAACCACACTCCTCTTGAACAAATACTTAATTTTTTCTCTGAAATTTTAAAAATGTCACTCACATTCTCTCTTCATTTTCTTTTCCTGTAAATTACAAAAACAACACTCCCCTTCCCTATACGAATTACAAAATACCATTTTCTTCTATTTTCTTTTCTATTGCGTTTTTAAAAAATATACGAATAAAAATAAAAATAACATCGGTTAGATTTTTAAAAGTTAATATAAATACGAAGATCATCATTGTTATTATCTTCAAAATTACTACCGACTACATAAACCCACATTCTTTAGCTTTATCAATTCAAAATTACAGAGCAACAAACTTCAAGGTGTTTAAAGAGGTGCGAAACAAAATAAAAAAATCATGTGCAAGAACACTTATATTTTTTTTTCCTTATATTCAAACAAAAAAAAGGGGTGAAAACAAAAAACAAAAATTTCGGTTATGGTCCGACTCGCCGAGAAATTGCTATTGCTCATATTGGCAAATATTTCGTGCAAATTTTCTTGAAACCTCATTACCCTATACCACCCATCTCATTATAGTGGTGGCAAAATATATCGGATGAAGCTAAAGGACAGACAACTCATTATATAGTACGTCTTAACTTATGGTATGAAGTAATGAGAGGGAGAAATATTGATTAGAATTTGTATTATTATTTTCTCCATAATTCACAACTGTATTAGTGGTTGAAGACTTGAAGTACTGATTAATTTATGAAAATGCTAATTGCAACAAAAAAAAAAAATGTAACATTTATTTAAATTTTTTATTTTGTTAAATGTAACATTGAAGTACTGATTATTGGAGTAGAGTATAAAAAAATTAACATGTCACGTAATATAATTACAACAACTATAAAAGAGATTTTAAATGTAATACAAGTATTAAATGGATAACTGCTTTTTAAATCTTTTTTATTTAAATATAAGAAATAGTGTGTTTTCGTGCATTAATGAAACTTTTATATTTTTTCGCATCAAGGAACACTTGTATATTTCGTCCTTATGTTCAAACTGTAACGCCCCGATTTCTCGGAACATTAATTAAAATATTTTAATGCCATGTAAACTTGATTAAAACATAGTTTCATAAATTGAAATATGAATTGAAAATATTTAACGAATTGCCTAAATAAATTATGATCTTATTATTCTTATATTTTTTTTTTAAAATAACATAGTTAAACCAATGCCAATAATAATAATAATTCTAATGTGTGTGATTAAAAAAAATGCCATAAATGATTTCATTTCGTTGTCAATAAAAAAAATGACGGTAAATGAAAAAAAAAATATATTAACTGTTTTAAAAAGTCGGGTCGTTACACAAACAAAAAGGGTGAAAAAAATAAAAATAATTTAAGTACCACTGAACACCTAAATATTTTTAAAAAATCTTTAAATATTCGTCCTTAAATTTTTAAGTACCATGAAACACTTAAAAGAACAAAAAAAATTTAATTTTTTCCAATAATCGAGTCCACGGTAGATCTTTAAATATTATTTTTAATCAACTAAGTTTTTAAGATTATTTTAAAATAAAGCTAAAACTAAGTTCTTTCTCTAAAATCAAGTCCTTAAAATAAGAATTACCAATATTGCAAAAAATGACAAGAGAAATAGTTTTTTAGTCTTTAAGCAGTCACACCCTCCTTTCTATTTTTTTTTTTTTTTGTGGGAGGGGTGAAAAGCAACTCTCTATTCGATTGAATTTGGACAAAACAGCTAATAGTATTGAATTTAATAGTTCAGGGGATCAATTTGATCAGTCTCATAGTTGAGGGGGGGTTAAGTGATTCTCTCTCATAGTTGGGGGGCTGTCAGTGAAATAAACCCTTGTAATTAGGAACTCAAAATGAGCCCAAGAGGAAGTGGGAATATTGAAAGCATAGGGAGATGAGATAAAGAGTGAGGAAAAGTGTAGAGTTGTGATGTCAAGAGGGACGACCTACCCTTGGGCTTTTAAGGCAGCAGTGAAGCCCACTTTTTCTTGCTTTATATCACACACACACACACACACACTTGTTAGCTTTTTAAGCAACTGGGCAATAGGCATCCGCCACCACTCAAATCATATCACATGACAACTTCTAAACAAAAGAACCCTATCTACGATTCATTATTGGTTGGTCAAGGGACATTGTTTATCCTATACCTTTTCTCCCTATAAATCTATATGAGGTCTATTAGTAAGTGCATAGAGTCCTCTCTATCTACTACTCTTGAATGACTGTTTTCTCCATTTTCTAAGAGCTTAAACTTTGATGACGCAAAAGACTAGTAGCATAATTCTCCTAGGCTTCTTTGTTGTGGGGATTTAGGGTAGGAATTGGAGGGATTTGGGAGCTCTCCTGTGTACAGAGCACAACAAAACGTGTTGTGCATTAAAACGATATATTGGAGGGATTTGGGAGCTCTCCTGTGTACAGAGCACAACAAAACGTGTTGTGCATTAAAACGATATCGTTTTACTGCACAACATACTGTTCGGGAAGTTGGGACAGTATTTAAACAGTGTTTTTTTGCTACAAAACGATGTTGGACTCCCCATTTTCAAATTGGACATGTAATCTCGCATGTTAATCAAGGACAACAAATCTATGAGTTATAAACACTGACACACTGGGGTCAAGTATTATGTAACATGTATAACTCTGTGAGCAAAAACATACTATATATATGTGGGGCAAATAAATAATATTATGTGAGACAAATTTACCACAATAACAAATTTGTTTTTTTATCTATCCTAAGAGGAATTTTCAACTCAATCGGGGTCAAATGAAATCAATTGATCTTACTCATCACTATATACATGTGCTCTTGTTATTTATTGTCGCAATTTGTGATGGTATGTACATGTAAGAATGGAGGCCAATCCCCATTGCAGGATGCTGTTAGAAATTCCATTGCGATAGAATCCTACATCGATTCCATCAAAATGAATTGAGTTGATTGTTATGCTGTTTTGGTATACATTAAACTACTAATTTGCACAAAGACAAATTTAGAAAATGCATGTCACTATCTCAACCAAAATAAACACCACTTTTTTTTCTTCTCGAATATTCCTATAGCTTAAGAAAATTTATATTTTACACATAAACTTTTTTTATTTATCTTTGGGTAATTAACAAACGAGCCCTTAAAGTTTTTTTATTACAAAAAACTTGAAAAGAAATAACAAATTTTACAATTATGACTAAAATAGTCAATTTTTGGACGACCCGAGAATCATCTCAACTTAATTTGGTGAATTACAATAAAACTGCCCAAGACACAAAACTATTGTTTTTTTTCCCCCTAATCAAGTCCCTTCCTCAACAAAAATACATTTTTGCAAAATTGCACTAACTACCTCTGATATAACAAAAATACATTTTTCACGTGTCATTTCACATCTTTGCAATTTCGAAGGATTTTTCTCTTGTTAAATGAGCATGGTCTAGACTTATTCGAATTGAACACTACTTGTTAGAATGTCGAATCATAGTATAATTCACAAGTACTTAGGATTTGAGTACTACTCCCTCCACTTTAGTACATCATTTAAATTTATAAGATAGTGACAGATCTGTTAATTGAAATTAACTGTTCACCGATTATTCATACTCATAAATAAAAATTTACTATCAAGCACAATTATATACAAATAAACTTAAAACATTCATCGTTATGCGAAGAAGCTTATAATTGTTGTGACAAAAAATGGATGTCATTATAATTTTAAATTGATTTTAGGAGTTGGGGCCCTTCATAAGTTAAGTGGTGGTAGAAGAAGAGTTAGTTTGATTTCAATAAGATGATGTGCAGTGCCCGAAAAGAATTAGTTGTAAGGATCAAGGAGATACATGGCAACATGGATAATGTCATCCATTATTTCCTCAAGTGGTTAAATGAAGTGGGACACATGGCAGTTTGAGAATGGTTTTAGTAAAAGACGATAGGGATGATGGGCTAGAAATGTGAAGTCAGTTGTTTACTGCCAATGGACTTGATGCTTGGTTATAAATACATGAATGCCGTATGAGAAATGGGTCTAGCACCAACCAACATACACCTGTTACATATTTTCATAGATGTTTAGCTATTTGCCATTTTCTTTGCTTTCATTAGATAAAGTTAAATTATTTTGAGTATCACCCTTACTTATTTAAGTAGAAAAAATCTTTTATGGTTTGGACATTGTGTTTCCAATCATTTCAACACAATTTAGCCTGTTTAATTTTTGTATTTAGTTTAGTTATCGTTACTTGAAATTGGAAGTTCTCTTCATTGAGGCAAGATCTGAACCCATTAATCCTTAGCTTCCCTTAGGCTGTGCACAACATCTGAGGAAGTTAGATTTGTGACGCAATTCATCAACACTACTTGGAATGAATTTAACTCCTAGCACACCCTCGCCTTCATGTCCGTACACGTGTCAACCGTTGCATTGTTTGATCGTTTTCTCACCCTTAAGGGTAAATCACCTCTGTACTTGAACCCAAAACATACCAAAAAGTTATAGTTCAGGGTCATTGCTCAAATAAACCAAATTGGAGGATCTACAGAATGTTAAAGCCTCAGGGATTTGAGGAGGGATCAACGGTCATGGAAGAAAGTCCATTATTGACTTAATATCTATGGCGTCCGGAACATCTATATAAACATCTAAATAGAGAAACAGAGCCATCCATGGGATACCAGTTATCACACCAATACTAATGATTTGTTTTTGAAGGACTTAAAGCAAAACCATAAGAGAAAATACCAACCTTTTTTGGCACCCAGCCTTCCTCCATCACAAATTTTCGCATGTGCAACACCTGATAATCGGGGAATGAAGTAAGACCAGCAGTTCTGTGGCAATAGCTAACATAAACGTATTAGAAATAGAAGAACATGGCACCAGAAACATTTAGTCATTCTTCTTAATATTCTTATGATATTTCCATAGTATGTTATGGCAACCTATGACTTGTAACCAACATTTTGAAACAAAGGGAGGATTAATTCATTAGCAAAATGCTAGCTGCTAAGTTCCGGAATGGTTGCCATAACCAGAATAACAGCTAAGCCACTATAATCAGAGGAGAATTGACTAGGCAGTGATCTTATGAGTAACCAGAATTGAGTAAACATACCTGGGATTTGAGAAGAGAGATCGCAGGACCCGTCGATCTCCTGCTTCGTTTGTCACGTAGATTGTTCGTCGTTGCTTGCAAACTCTGATGGATGTGGAACAACTGGTTGATTTGACAGCTCGCTGAAGTAAGATTGCGCAGAAGCCAGCCAAGTTACCTCTCTG
Source organism: Arbutus unedo (assembly GCA_014822125.1). Classification (NCBI taxonomy): domain Eukaryota; kingdom Viridiplantae; phylum Streptophyta; class Magnoliopsida; order Ericales; family Ericaceae; genus Arbutus; species Arbutus unedo. The sequence continues at coordinate 8,092 of JABCMJ010017124.1, forward strand.
TTCTCTCTGTATTTCGAAGCCCTAAGTCAATGAAACAAACATTACTTGTAGTAGAATGACGGTAGCAAGAGAGACGGGATCAGAGAGAGAGTACCTAAGACATCGAGTTAGATTTTTTTTGGCTAAGCGCCGACGGGAAATATCGTCCGGGGGGGGTGGTGTGTAGATTTGGGCTTTCTTTTTGGATTTTCTTTAATTATTTCTGTTTTTTTTTAAAGTACGAGCAACTAAGTGCAGATAATATGCCTTTTTGTTGTGGTGCTTGTGTGATTTAAAAGAGCAACATATTTTTAACACACCCGGTGGAACCAATTGATGATTTGCTAAGTGAAAATGGTAGGAAAACGCCAAGGGAAGAACTTAATCATTGAAGGAGATGCGTCCCCCCGAAGGAGAAAGCGTTTGATCTCCACCAATTCCAGTAATTCAAGCCTCTCAGGATGACCTACTAGAAGTGGTAGGAGGTATGAGGGAATACATTCCCCATGCGAGTATGGAAATGTCACAAGGCTTGTCTCATTCCTTGTCATTGTCTTTCTCAAGCCCTCTTCAGGAGATAAATGATTCACAAGATAATTTGGCGAAGGTTAGCAAGGAGATGACGACCACACTCGATAACAAACTAACCGTCATTGGAACTGCAGGAGGTGTTGGTGTAGCTGAAGTGCGAAAAGCTCATGCCGCTCATGTACCCTTGGGAAGTTTCCAGGGATCTTTCTCTAACTCTGCTATTTAGTTAGGTGGGCAAGGAGGAGAGTAGGCAAGAGTTATCCCTGTTAAGGGCAAGCCGAACAAGTGAAGGGAACCTTTTGGCTCAGGCTAAAGGGTACCTCCACCTTTTCACGGCAAGCCTCAAGGGATGTGGAGAGAAAATAACCCTCTGTACAACGGAGGAGAACAAGGGGGCAAAGAGGTAATTTCTAGTCTCAAGGTCCCCAAGGGTTGCTCAATAGAGATCAAGTCATTTACCTAATTTAGGATCAGTTTGAGCCTGCCCTCAGGAGGGTTAGGAGGCCTGTCTACCGGAAGCCTTATCGAGAAGCTGTTGATAGGATGTGTGAGTTTCCAAGGGAATATAAGGTTTTTGATTTCGTTCTATTTTTATGAGAAGCTAATAATTATACTATTGAGCACATAGCGCATTTTACGGTGTAGTGTGAGGAGCTCGATTCTAGTTACTTTCTCAAATTAAGGTTGTTTGCAAACTTCTTGACAGAAACGACCTTCACTTGGTACATCAACCTTAAATTCTAATTCAGTTCACTCCTGAGCTCAAATAGAGGAGATGTTTCAACAACAGTTCTCCAGCAATGAGCCAAAAGTCACTCTGGCTTATTTGTCTAGGATGTATTAGACCCTAGGAGAACCGGTGGAGGCGTACATAGCTCGTTTTAAAAGGGTTAGGTTCAAATGTAACGTGATACTTCTAGAGACTGAGTATGTGCGGCTAGTTCAAAATGGCCTAGATTTAGAACTCTAAAAGAAGTTTGATGGCTCAGGATTTAGAGATTTGTTTGAACTGGCTGCTAGGGCCGTTCGTTATGAATAAATCCTTTTGGAGGAGCATGATAGGAGAAATGCGTCAAAAGGAACTTATTACAGGGATCCTAACTACCAGGTGGTTGTAGCTGAACCAGCTCTCCCACAGAAGGTTGTGATAGTAGAAATAATCAATAGGAGGCCGTATGTTTGCAAGGCCTTCATCAAGGTGGAACCAACTAAGGCTTAAGGATCATTAGCTTCTCCTAAGCCATCAAGTGCATACATCTTTGATATTACTAAGGCGGAGGAGATTTTTGACCACCTAATGGCCGACAAGATGTTTCGTTTTGCGGTGGGTGACAAGATACCTCCCATAGAAGAAATCAAGGTGAAAAAATACTATAAGTATCATAACTTTTGGAATCATACGATCAATAATTGCATTGCATTCAGAAATGACATCCTAACAGACGATTATCCAGAAGTTCTTTCATTCCCCTATAGAGATGGGCAAGGACAATGGGAGCCAAGGCCAACTGGTGGCCTGACACAAGCGCCTTAGCAAGCTCTGTAACGTCTTTAGTGATTTTATTAGAACCCACATAGAAAATAAATTTGTTCAACTAACAGATAAGGAGGGCTACATGCGTCTTCATCAGAAATGGGCTCAAAGTTTGGTCTTTCGATAGTGCTCCATAAAGAACTTAGAAGTTCATTCATTTTTACCTCATGGGTAGGAAAAATTAATTTGGGGGCAGGCCAGCTGAGCATTGACCTCCTCCCCATAAGGATAGAGGCTAGTGGGGAAACAAATATCTTAGAGAGAAGTAGAGAGCATCCCACAGTGGAGCATAAAGGAGTTGGTCGAAGGAGATCAGAATGAAGTAGTAGAGCATATGACAACATTATCAATAGCAATTGAACTTTTACTTAACATCAATGCATCATAAATACCTAGCTCTTTCCAAAAAACTCAATGGCCAACAGTTACTTGATCTAGCCATGTCGTATTCCGATGAGACAGACGACCAAAGATGAAAGGGCTTTGCCAAGCTATAACGCCCCCAATGAAGTTTGAGGATTTTGAAGGGAGCATGCCTTTGAAAAGCGGGTAAAACTCATTGATGTAATTAGGACTAGACCCATGAAGCAAGGACCTAGTCTGTACAGTTTATCTTGGGTCCGAGAGTCAGATACCAAAATAAGGAGCTCGTGGTCTATGGGAGCCTAATTTTCAAGAATAAGCATTCGGAGTTGTCGAATAGGGTTGTCAGAGTTTTTGGAAGGAGCATTTGATCGACGAGTTTCCATGAGGTTTTGGGTTTTGTTTGCAGCGAAGAAGGAAGATGGGAAGAGACCAAGGAAGAAGTTGGAATGCGAAGAGACGAAGCCCTAGAATAATGTTTGAATATTTAAAGGTGATAGTGACAGAGTTATTATGACTTGGTAGGAGTCTAATCATGTTTGAAAAGGCGGTTACTTTTAGATAGATGTGCAAGATTTAATTAATATCCAAACTCTAAACTGTTCTCCCAATTGAGAGTTAGAAAGGGGCAGTGTTGTGACAAAAAATGACATGATTATTATTTTAAATTGATTTTAAGAGTTGGGGCCCCGCATAAGTTAAGTGGCAGTAGAAGAAGAGTTAGTTTGATTTTAATGAGATGATGTGTGGGGCCCGAAAGGAATTAATTGCAAGGAACAAGGGGACACATGGCCACACGAGGAATATCCATCCGTTATTTCCTCAGGTGGTTAAAAGAAGTGGGACACATAGCAGCTTGAGAATAGTTTTAGTAAAAAAGGATAGGGATGGTGGGCTACAAATGTGGAATCACTTGTTAACAGTGCTTGCTTATAAATATAATCCAAGGCCGTATGGGAAATGGATCCAGCACCAACCAAGATACATGAGTTACATATTTTATAGCTATTCATCTCTTTGTCAATTTATTTGTTTTCATTAGCGAAAGTTAGATTATTTTGAGTATCACCCATATTTATTTGAGTAGAAGAAGCCTTTTGTGATTTGACCATTGTGTTTTCAGTCATTTCAATACAATTTAGCCCTTTTAATTTTTGTATTTAGTTTAGTTATCTTTACTTGACATTGGAAGTCCTTTTCATTGAGGCAATATTTGAACCAATTAATCCTCAACTTCCCTTAGGCTGTGCACAACATCTGAGGAAGATGAATTCGTGGCGCAATTCATCAACACTACTTGGAGTGATTTTAACTCCTGGCACGCTCTCGCATTCACGTCCTTACACGTATCAACCGTCGCATTATTTGATCTTTTTCTCACCCTGTGATTTAAAGGAGCAACAATAATGTATCTACTTTCAAAAGTTCCAAGGTGGATTATATGCTTTCAAAAGTTCATATGTATATGTGTTTTAGAGTTTCAAAATACAAGAACCAAAATCTAAGTATTCACTGCTAATTTTGTTTTTATAATACTCCCGATTAGAGTTGATCCCGTCAAATTTTATTGTATGAAAGTTTTGCATGATTATCTGTAACGATTCCAGCAAAAGTGACTCTATCAGCATATACTATCAAACTATCGTTTATAACGTAATATGAGCGAATTTCTTGAGCCACTCTTCTTTTCTTTGTTACCAATTTTTTAAAAAAAAAAACATAAAATTGAGTAAGGGTATGTGACCACCACGTGCCCCAAGATGATCGTCTGTCTTAGCATGCTATTTGGTTCACAGTTAGCTTGCAACATGTTTTATATTTTTCAAAATCAACATGACGCTGTAATCAACTAGAGATCAAATTTATAGTTCAAACCAAAATTTACATAATATTGCATATTTTTATGTCCTTAAGGGCTCCTTTGGATGAAGGTAAAGCCTTCCCTTCAAAAGTTATCATAACTTCTATATCATGCGTATACGACAACTCCTATATCCCTCTTCTAATTTTTCACGCCCTGATAATTAACACTCCTGGTGGGGTTTCTTAATTAATTAATATTTCAAATTATCTAAAATTAATTAAATATATTGGATTTTGCATTCATATACTGAATTTAATACATAATCAAGTTTAATACTGCACAAGGGTAAAATAATCATTTGACAATTTTTCTTTTATCCTTGTCCTCCCATTTTATAAAATATCCAAACCGTCAAATTAAATTTTATCCCCTAATCCAAATCATGTGTTTTTTTTTATTGCTCTTTTATAAAGATCGTATTAATGTAGGCCAACGTTTCAAAAATAAAACATCTTTTTATCTTATTTCCACTATAACTTATTCTCTTTAAAATGATTCTCCGGACACAAGCCACATACATTTTAGTGGAATGCATAGCAGGACAAGTCAGTGTCAAAAGCTCCACACTTTTATGTGTAGGGAACATACAAAACCATCTATAAAAACTAGCTTGACCAATGACCCCCCTTTGTCTCATGATTTTGCCTTTTGGGTTTCAACCCTATACGTACGACTAACAACTTTACGCTTGACCATGCATTTAAAGCCACTTTATTGCAAAAGCACGCAAACCATTCAGTAGTTCTCAGTTATCCAATTAGACTTTTTTTTTCCCCCCCTCAGTTTATAGCTACTGCATCAAAATTTCTCAGTTTGTTACCTAGGTCATTAATTCTCTTTAATACGTGCTTCTTGAACTACTGCACAAGAGAGAGAGAGAGAGTATATTAATTTGTACATCATCGCGAGAATAATATTAACTAACTAGTGTGGTTCTATAATCATGTTTTCTAAAACTTGAACGCACTCATATCAGTACATTCCTCACTATCATGACATGAGAAATCACCATCACGTAATACTGACTTTACTTTGCTAACTCATAATATAGCTTTTACAATGAATGAATAGTACCGGCCGAACACATTTTATTTATTTTAATTTTTTTTATTATGAAATAAGTAACGGCCACGTGATAAATCGGACTCGCCAGATAACTTTTTGCCCAACGTGGTTGCCTAACCGCAGTACTCTAGACTTCCACCCTATTGGCATGGCCCCCTTCTATATGTAGACTGTAGTTCCTCTACCTCCATTATCACTTCCACTCACTCCGTTTCTCACTCATCACAACAATGAAGGTACTCAGTGATCAATCGCTCTCTTGATCCTCATCGTACTTCTTGTATACATTCTGTCATTCTTTCCCTCTCTCTCTTTTGCAGATCTTCAATTGGGTGCATCGGAAGTTTCATCACAAAGGTTCGGCGAATAGTTTTCGAAGCTTGCTTCTTAGAGAATATTTTCAGAAAATTAAATAACCATAAACGCTCAACTGATCTTCTTTCAATTTTTTCAAAAACTATTTCCGCTGGTGAATGAATATGATGCGAAAAAAATGTACGTTTTTTTTTTTTTTTGTGTGCGCTAAAAATAGATTCTCGAAATAGTTACGATTTAGGCGCCCCATTGTGATTTTTGTAGGTGGGTTTGGTCAAAATATAAAGAAAGCTGCAGAGCTTACAGATGAAACAGAGACACAAGAGCTGCTTGAACACGTGAGCATCGATGGTATTCTGACAATTGGCACATTTGGGTTCGGCCAATTGAAGGAGAAAAATGAATGTTGGGTATTGGAAAAGGAAGAAAGTCACGAGGAAAAAGAAAATGAAGTAGAGTTAGTTAAGGAAATGAATGAGTGTGATGATGAAGAAGTTAGCCCATTGTTGTTTAATTCATTTAGAGGGACTGGTTTTGATGTGAAAAACTGTGTTGATCAAATCAATGAGCTGGGTTTTGAGTTCAATGATTTGGATGGTAACAATAATAATAATAAGGGGAATGAGAAAAAAGAAAGAATCACACTTGCAGATTTGCTTATGGCTGATTCTGATAATTATGACGTCAACACAAAAAAGCGAGATGGGGGAGACGTCCAGCAGGGTTTCAATTACAAGAAGCCTGATTATGTTCATGCCAAAAAGAAAGGTCTCTCACTTTCCAAGAAGCTCATTCATAGCGTTGGAGAGGATACTCGCCCGATCAAAAATCTGAACCAGGTCACTCCTCCCTCTCTCTCTCTCTCTCTCTCTCTCTCTTACGCATTTGAGTCAAAGGACTACGTTCTCCCTAGTCCATGAGCTCTCATTGACTGCGAAATCTTATCTCAAAAGCGAAAAAGCTGTTGTCTCGAGGTGATTGCAACTGAAGAGGAATGAAAAAGACGTTGCCTCAAATTAATACCTTTTCTAAGTTGAATCTACACTATTTACTACTGAATGTGGACAGCAACATCACACTTGCTATGATCCACCTCAGCTCAAAGCTGAATCTACACTATTTACTACTCTCTTTCTTTTTAATTAATTTATTTTTTTGCTTCTCCAATGCATGAATATGTCTAGTTGATGAGAAGAATGATGAAGAGGAAAATCCACCCAGACATTGAAGAGAAATTTCAGAAAGGGGATGATGACCAGATCATCAAGCCTGCTATACGCGGACTTATTGCTGATGAATATGGATCCAATGAATTGGTTTCCCTTCTTCAAACCAATGGTATTGCTTTTTTTTTTTTTTTTTTTAAAGTGTGCTTATCAAAAAGATAGAATATAAAATCATTACAATAAGAATAGAAATTTAAATAAAGAGAGAGTTTCACAAACAAGACTCTTTTATTGCTACTAAAGTTGTAAAATATTAATGTTACTCGCAAACACACAAATTTATTAGATTATAGATATAGTTAGATTAAGGTCGAACACGAATAATTTTTGCTGTTAGAGCGAGGTTGAAAACTCGATTAATCTAAAATAAAATTTTCTATTCTAGTTCAACAATTTTTTGAATTTTCATGTGAAAATAAAATAAAACTTGTAAATATGAAAAAGGAGTAACTAAATAAATAAAATATAGGCACTAAAATTCATTACATGCACAATATCTAAACTATTTATGCTTTTTAATTCTCTAATTTCTTTACATAATAAATTACTGGTTAGATTATTTTACTGTGAAAAATAATCTTGACAATTTTTTTCCTTTAACTCTAGAAAAATAATTATTCTTTTTCCAAGTAGACAGACAGAATTAAAACATTCCCATTCAATGAATTTGTCAAAACACCATATATATTCTTTTTTTTTTGGCTCAAATTGTAAATTGAATCCAATTAGAATAAATAAAAATCCAATTACAATATTTTAATAATAATAGACAAAAACAAGAAGAACTTTAATTGATTTAAAACATAATATTTTTATTTAGAGATATAGTCACATAATAATTATAGAGTTTAAACATGTGATTTCATCGTAGCCCTAGCAATTAATTTAGTTTAATATGCTAATAAAACTAAAAGTAATAAATAAAAAAAAACTTACTTTGATGGCATAAAGTAGAAAAATTCTAATCAAATAAAATCCTCCTTCTCAACTTTAGATCATTACTCCTAATATAATTTTGAAACCAAAATATTACAAATAAAAATGAGCAAGAAAACAAGTTTTTTTTTTTGCTCCCTCTTTAGCTCTACTTATCGCCATTTTATAGAACGGAAAATTGGTCAAAAAGATAAATTTGGATTGATTTGACCTATTAAAGACATGTTAATTTAATTTACGAGTCAGGGCCTATTGTTTGAGAAGTTTTAACTCTTAAAGTACTTTTATAGACAAATTTGCCTATGAATGCGAAGAGATAATTTTATTTGATAACATTATTACTTCGAATAACAAATAACGCTGTCTGTTAAGGTATATGTTAAAAGCGATAGATGATGTTAACTGATAAACACTAATAGGTAACTTTATCTAATAAAATTATTATTTCAAAACTAAAAGATAAAGTTATTTTCTTAATAGGCGGGTCAGATAACATTATATATTAGTTTGATACATCTACTAGTCAAATTAGAAAATATAAAACATACAATTTTATGTGATAACATTATTACTTCGAAAACTAATAGATAACGTTGTTTGTTAAGGTATCTGTCTAAATCGACAGAAATGTTGACTGATAAACTTTAACAAATATAGTGATATAATAAAACAGATAAAGTTATTTATTAAGATATATATTAAAAGTGACAGATAATGTTAATTGGTAAATACTAACAAGTAACTTTATCTAATGAAATCATTGCTTTTATATCTAACGAATAGATTATTGCATGTCTACTAAAAGGTATTTTTATAACTTATGTGCTAAAAGGACTTTCGTCCATAATTTAGTTTAAGATAAATTTATTGCGCTAAAAGTCCTTTGTTATGGTCTTTTAACTGGATCTCCCTTTATAGAAACTTTTCACAATGTGCATATAGAATTAGATAAGCCTTGTTGAATTTTAATTTCACCCTCGTAGCGCGTTATCTAGCTATCGGGAAATAGCAACCAACGTTAATTTGTTTGGAGGGAATGAGAGTTATATCCAGTGCTGCTTTGCAAGCATGTGGAACAAGATGCATCATTCTCTAAAAAATAAATTATGTGTTCATCTAAAAAATAAATTATATGTGTTCATCAAATCCTGAAACTTGAGACCTTATGCTTTTAAAGCTTCTCCTTTCCACTTGATCTACAAGCTTTTTCATTCTTTCTGTCTCCAACTTTAATGTATAAGATGAAGAAGGCAACTTTCAATCTCTTCTTATTCTTTTTTTCACCAAATTTGTAAAATGCCTACAAAACATAATATAATAGCATAATATATAATAGCAACATGCCTAACAAAATATAAATTAGCTATAGATATATACACTTGTATATCAAATATTCCTAAACCTAAGTTTTGCTAGTCCTCGAGCAAACTATATTAAAAAAAAATGCCGAAGCAAAACTATACTGATATGTATCATTTGTCGTGGAAACAACAATTGCATTTAGCGTATGCAATAAGACTTTCATCCTACTTCAAGTAGGCTAGGAGTAACCTGCTTTGATCGGTTTATGGGCTAGTTCCCTTCCTCCTTAACAATTTTTATAGATTTCGTTATGGAGCTCACATAGAACATATTTTCCTTCCTGCTTTGATAAACATATCAAAAAAGGCATGGACTACGCACATTTGTACAAAAATTGCCATTCCTTATACCTGCCAAACTTGTACCTGATGTTTTTTTGGCTTCTGACTAACCATTCAAGAACTTTCCATCTCTCAAATATCGAATGATTGTTTTCGCCCAGGCCATGCAAACCTAGACACAGTTGATTTCCTTTTATGCTCGGTTTGGGGTTGATGTGTCCAAGTTCTTGATTGAAATGATAGGGTTGAGTTCTCCTTCTGATGTTGTAGCTAGCCGAGCAAGGGCATTCCCTTGATGGTTCTGTTCTCTAAGAATTCTCATGACTTGCACCAACTTGAAGGTCTGCCTCAGGTCGTCTGACTGAACAGCAGTTGTGAGTCACTACATAGTTTAACGTGCTTGGCCTCTATTTGTTGGGATAACCTTAGCCCAGCAATGGCTGCTTTTTACTGCGCCTCATTATTGGTGGCCTTGATTTAAAATCTGAGAGCATATTACGATGTATCGCCTAATGGAGAAGTCAAGACTACTCCTATGCCACTTGGCTTGCCCGTTAGCAGATCCATCAATGTTTATTACCCATAATGCCTTTGGGCTAATGAGTGATGCTTCTTTGATCACCTCTTGTCCGGTTGGTTTGGTTGCTTCCTCATCTCCTTGATCAATTCGGTGAGGGAGTGAGCCATAACTTGCCCCTTCATTACCCTTCGGGGTTCGTAAAAAATGTCAAACTCGCTGAGTGTATTGACCATTTCACCAATTATTTGAATGTTTCAGGTTTGTGCGGAACCCGATTTAAGGTTGGTCATTGAGTGGCACGATCGTGTGTACTGTAAAGTATGGCTTGAGCAGGGAAATAGTTATGACTAGAGCAAATTCTTACTGATCAGTCCGACAGTATCTACTCTCAGACCCTCACTAGGCCCTATAAACGCAGTATACAAGTTTTTAAATACTTGCTCCTCCTCAATTGGTGTAGATCTTTTTGCTGAAGAGGAGATGGCTAAATAGATGCAACGTTCGTCCTTGGACACTATACGCCAAAGTAGTGGGGGAGAGGAGAGATACTCTTTAAGATTGGAAAATGTTGCTTCACAATTTGAGATCCACTCAAAAGATTTTCTCAAAGTTTTGGAGAAAGCCAGGCACTTGTCCGTTGCTTTACTAATGAAACAGTTGAGAGTGGTTACCATTCCTGTTAAGCAGTGAACCTCATTCATTGTCTCGGACGAACACATATCTAGGATCCCCTGGATCGTTTTTGGACTTGCCTCTATTCCTCTCTGACTGACCACGACCTTGAAAAAATTTCCGATCGACATAACAAAAGGTCACTATTTCGAGTTGAGCTTCCTGCTGTAGGTTTTCAAGACAGTGAAGGTTTCCCCGAGGTTGGCTAAGTGATCAAAAACCCTCTTGCTTTTGGTTAGCACATCGTCAACTTATACCTCCATGTTGCATTTGATCTGCTTCTCAAACATTTTGTTCACAAGTCGCAGGTATGTGACCCATGCATTTTTCGAACTGAAAGACATCATACTGTAGCAAAACAAATCCTTCTCATTATGAAGGAAATTTTTTCTTATCCATCGGGTTCATCATGATTTGTTTGTATCTCGAGAAGGCATCCAGAAGCTAAGTAGGTACTGGCCTAAGGTTTAGTCTACTAGCTGGTCTATTTTTGGGAGTGAGTAACTATCTTGGGGGCATACTTTGTTGACGTTGGTGAAGTCTGTGCGCATTCGTCAATTTTCATTTATTTTCTTCACCAGGACCACTTTGGCTAGTGTCACAGGGCTATTTTTCGAACTTGAAAACGAGCCTGTGATGGCACTAAGTGTCTCAACTTAGTCTCAGCCAACACACACTAACGCACGCACCGACGCACACAGTGTATAAATCTGAGCAAGAACACCCACGAATTACAGGACAACGTCCCAACCTTCTATATTAGCACCGACTAAATAAATAGGATCACGACACATGTAGGGACGAAATTAAGACACACGTCCTAGCAGTTACCTAGGACTTGCTGGACAATGCACAGCCTGCCAGCACACCGGTTTTAACTGCTGATAACCGCCCACTCCTGAAGTGCTGCAGCCTGCCAGCACACAGTTCCAACTGCTGTTAACCGCCCACTACCCGAGTGGTGATCATGCTGTCTTGGACACCTGTCCTACTGCCTGAATTCCAGCCCTTCTGCCTTATACGAAATTCCCAGCCTTGGCACCTACCAAGTTGCCATGTGTCAACACTTAGCCGCATTTCCATTGCATTGCCCCACAAGAAAGCTTCCTACTCAGCATCCACGCCTCAATGCCATTGGGCTTTCACGTGCTTCATAGCTGCCACTTGCCAAGGGGCTGGCGTTGACACCAACCAACGCCCCACGCCACCTTGTTGCTAAGACATGCCTGCTCATGCCTTAGCTTTGCCCCACGCCTTGGACAGGGTGCAAGGTGCCACCACTGCCCAAGCTTAGCAAGCCTTAAGTCAAGGTG
>JABCMJ010017125.1:0-11572 GCA_014822125.1 Arbutus unedo
AAGGCAAAACACATAAAAGCATTCATGCAATTTTTGTCTCCAAAAATTTCAACCCCAATAAATTTATACAATACGTGCGAATTTATGCAAAGTAAATAGTCCAACAACTATTTTTTATTATATCAAAATAATCCTTTATTTTTTTCCGAGTATGAGTCTCGAAAATCCTATAACACCCCCATGTGTCAACATCCATGGCCATAGAGTAATAAAATCACAATCAATAGCAATTGAAATCAAACATGCCATTCAATTACCGGTAATTACCTCAAACCTTAACCTTAGCATATGCATTTCCGCAAAACAAAAACTCGAATTTAGCAAACTCATGAATAAGGATTTTCAGCATCCAATCAGGAAGTCAGTTTACGAGGTAAAATCCGCAAATAGCATATATAAACTGAAGGGTCGCACCGTAAGCATAATTTTGATAATTAAAAAAAAAAAAAAAGGATCAATTAGCAAACATCTTTTAGAGTCTACCAGTAACATCTTCAGAGTTTTTCACATTTTGAAATACCATGAGAATATGAGCAGAAACTGCAAATTTGCAGAGAACCTCTAAGTATTATTATGAAAAATGAAAGAGACCCACGTAGTGAACGCCAAACGGATCGTGAAGCGAGGATCTTCCTTTGGCCAATTAATTCAATGGGTATCAAACAATTTCAGGGCCAAAATGAAAATTCAAGTACCTTCCCAATCTGTGGATGTGATTGGCATCTCGTTTTTGCAAATTCAAGTCAGAACACATACCATGTTGGAGTGTTCTGATATAACAATCATCAAGCACGCCTTAAAGCTTTTGAAAACATCAAAATCATAAATAAAAGGATTAATATGATTATCAATGTCCATCAATAGACATCAATACATCCATAAATAAGTTGTAACCGTTGATATTTTCTGATTGTCTCATTAAACTATCCTGTGTTTCAAATTTATTCACAACTCTTGCGAATTTTCAACTACTATTTGAAATTCAGTCTCCAAATTTTGATCAGTTTACCCCAGAGACATCCTAGTGGATTAGTTCACATTCTTACAAGTTCGAGTCTTAATGACCTAAAAAATGTTTAGGTTATTAAGTTTTGGTCCTGTTTGGTATATGTGCAATGTTACATGTACTCTTCTGTATGTACGAACTACAAATGTGGGACCTTACTAATTGGTCCAACAGCTAATCAGCTATCGCATCTTCCTCAGCCACATGTCACTTCTTTGCAAAAAGGCCCCCATTGATCCTCAGGATTGCCTAATTGGTGAGGTTTTTCTTGCAATTCTCAAGGAATATTTGTTAACAAAATCCTTCCAAATGATGGCATTGCTCTATTTCTTCATTTTAATTTCGTTGCACAACTAGTCTGTCTCTTTACATTAAACATCAAATGATACTAAGTAGACTTTAACTATTCTGTACAACTTGCAGTATTCTATTATTCACTTAAATTCAAAAATTGTCTGTCCGTGTTAAAATATTAAGCAATCAATAGAGCTGTGCAGATATCCGATCCTTTTCATACCGGTCATAAGCAGGTCGAGTTCTCAGAAACAACAACACGCTGGATGCTAACCCTAGAATAGAAATGCATCCCCACCACACAAACGTCAAGAAATAGCATCGTCGACCCATGCACACGGCCGATTCAGTCACCATTCCTCTAGCACCCGCATTGGTGTCGTAGATGAGTGCCGCTAGGAAGCCGTAGATGAGCGACCCTATAGGAATGTTCGTGATGAGGATGTTGTGGTTGACGCCAACGTTGTTTGGACCGAACAGTTCAGAGGTTACTGAGACAGCAGCAGCGAATATAAAACCAGAGCTGAGGCCAATAAGAGCAGTCCCTGCATGGAGGGCAATGGTGGTGCCAGAGGCAGCTAGGAGGAAGAAGGCGATTGGGGTTGGGATGAGAGCAATGGCTAGCCACCCTGTTCTGGCAAAATAGACCTTCCTGCACAAATGGGATGTCTTGCTTAATAGTTTGATGTGCACAAGAGACAGAGCCACAATTTGAAGCTTAGTGTTGGTAAAATTATGTTGTTATTGAGCTTTGAGAGCTTTTATTTGTAGTTATACTCCCAACTTTTAGTTGAGGCTAGGGATAATATGAATGCTTCAAAGTTATGTGGTCTGTGATTTTTTTAATTCACTGTAGGTAAATAGTCGTTGTTTAGACATAGATACAGATCACTTCCTTAAACAAAATGACTTTCGCTTTAAATAACTACAATGAAAAGAATTCATAAATTCGTGCAACTATGTTCCTATTCCATTTCTTTTCCTTTAACAAATTCAATATCCAAACATAACCTAAATTTCCACAAATTCCAATACAATCCATCATAACCTTTTTGGATTGATAGTTTGGAGCAAACTTATCAATCTCATACTGGCACACATAATTATTTTGTTACTGCTACGATACATATTGACATTAGTGTGTACTAACGTATCGTTTCGAATTTAACGCTAAAATTGATATACATTTATGAAATAATAGTTTTTAACAAAAAATTATATTAAACATATAAAATAAAGTCTCACAACTAAAATACGAATCACTAAATATAAAAAGGAATAATTTTAGTCTAAATTTGTGTCTAATTATCTAAAAAATAATTAATTAAATTTTTTTAGAGAAAAAAAAAGAGATAAATACCGTTACGAGACCGGTACGAGATAAATAACATTCATTTGGAAAAGACAAAAAAAAAAAAAAACTAATTGTTTTTCCATTAATCCCTCTATTTATCTCCAAAGTATATCCAAAGAGCAAAGTAATAACCCCCCCTCTATTGTTTTGTTCGCAAACAATCCAAAAGAAAGTAGTGTAGGAGTCAACTTACACACGCATGAAGTCCGGTGCAGCAGAAAGCAACCTCCCAAAGAACGAGAAGGATGAATACAACGTGATCAACGTTGACGTCTCCGAACCCTGTCCAAGCGACTGCGCAATCTGCCCTAAACTATTACTGTAAACCAATCCAATCGTTCCCCCACAAAAATACGCCAAATAATACAACCAAAAATCCAACCTCCTCACCAGCATTCCCATCTTATGCTCTTCCCCCAACATCACCATCTGATCTCTCCCCAAAATTCCCTCCCCTTTTCTCACATAACCCGATGTTATTCCTCCAAGATCATCCCCCTTTCCTAACCCAATATTACTGGTTTCCTGATTGATGAGCTCTTTGTGGAGCTCGAGATCGTCGACATCCACGAGAAGGAATCCTGAACCTTGTATTTGGGAATGGACTGCGCGAAGGAACCAGTCTCGCGCGTAGATCACCCCGGGGATGAATAAGGGGAGGATTAGTAGGAATAAGGCCCCGCTGAAAATGAGGTGGGATTTTGAAGGGGAGGAGATGGTGGAAGTGGAGGGCAATAAAAGGAGGTAGAGGCCAGTGACGACGGCGAGGAGGTTTAGGAGGAGGAAGATGAGGGAGTCACGGCGGATGGCGTTGGGAGGGAGGGGGGAGAGAGAGGGTTGGCGGAGGATGGGGATGAGGGCGAATAGGGAGGTGATGAGGGGGATGAGTGAGTTGAGGAGGAGGTAGATGGAGGTGGAGGAGGAGTCGATTGCAGTGGCAACTAGGTTGTATAAGGCGGCGCTGAGGCCGTTGAAGCTGACGGTGAGGGAGATGGATAGTGGGCGATTGGAGGGGAAGTTACGGTTGCAGAGGACAAAGCAGACGGTGTTGAACCAGCAGATGCTGCACCCAGATAATAAGCAGAGGAGAAATACCTGTTAAAATAGTTGGAGAAAGACATTATTAGAACAACAATTTGGTGTTGTTGGGCTTATGAGTTCCAAAATGAATTTGATACAGTTTATAATATATGGGCACTATGTCAGTAATTAGGACACTGTGATATCAATAACTGAATAACTACTCCAATTATTATGTCATATAAGATGCTGTGTAAGCTAAATTAAGAATCCATTACAGGCAATACAATGGGGATTGGAGTCTTTGAACTGTAGTGTTTTCAACTTAGACTAATCTTTTTTTTTAATTATGCTGTTTTTTGTTTTTAACAAGAGACACCATTTGAATTAGTGTCTCTTCAATTAAGGTTTTTTTCCATTAAAAGTTGTGTCTTTTAGAAAAGGCACAGCTCAAGTCTATATATACAACTTATTCTAACTATTATTTACAGCTAACCATAATAAAAAAAATAATTTATAATCCTTTCCTTCTTTTTTCTCTTCCTCTTGATTTTATTTTCGTATATTTTCTTGCTATTGGGCACTTCGATTATAAACGGTTCATTATACTTATGGTGGACGCAAATATCAAAAAGGTTTGGTTGTGATTTGAGTTGTATCTTAGAGTTATTGATTGACCGTCAATACCTGCGTATATAGAGACAATAACATTTTTAGGACAACGACATCGTGACTCTCTAATCACATACTAGATTATTTCTTTCTTTATATTCATCTTATATAATTATATATATTGTTTGAATATTAATTTTGTACTTTATGAGTTTCTGTGTATTTTATCACAACAATCTAAAGTTGTTAACATAATTTCAATTTTGTATTTATTTATTTATTATTTTTTAATCACAGCAACCAAAAAGTTTTTGCCCTTGTTTGATCTTGGAAACAGTGTTCTTGTTTTCTTGTTTGAAGGGCAACTGAGTTTAAAGGCCAAAAGCACGAGACCATAATTAGTAGACTCCAACATTGTGGGTTTCGTGTTGTTGGCATCTTAGTCGTTTTAATGATAGGCACTGACATGTTTGTGTAATTATTAACGTGGGAAAGATCATGTGTAAAATGTCGACATTTTATTCATTTTTATGATGGGTTCTAACATGTTCTGTGAGATAGTGATGGATTTTGTATTTTTGCTATCAGTGTTCAAATCGTTGTTACGATAGATTTTAACATGCTTAATATTTAATAATGAATATTTAATAATGCTATTGACGCTTCAATTGTTGTGACAATAGGATGATATTTTGGATGATTTATGATGTAGCAATTATCACAACTAGAATAATTGATTAAAAAGTCCAGAACTTGTGTATAATATATGAGGATTTAATGGTTGGATAAACATTGGGATTATGAATTTGGCAAATTCATTGTTAGACTTAACACTTAATAACAGTTTACTTATTTTTACTCTCGCACTTATGCATTACATTTTCCGTATAGATTATGCATATCATATTATGTCATATTTCGTCATAAACATACATAATTGGGACATAAGAATATAATAGCTTATTGATAAGTGTAATTTTTTTTGTCTTCACTAAGTACAAAAGATGGAGTAGATCCAGCTTTCCTGGGGCAATGACAACATCCATGTGGAGGAAGACCCTCTGCAACCATAATTTACCTAGTTAGAGTTAGAGGCTTTGAAATACTTTTATAAAAAAAAGTTATTGAATGTTCCTCCTCCTAAAAGACTTTATTTCGGTATTTTGTATTGTTGTATCGATCAAAATTATATTTTCCCTCTAATTACAATATAAGCAATATTTTAAAATTATAAAAAAATTTAATTACCCTGTCAGAAATTAAGAGGGTATTTGGGAGAGATTTTTTAAGGTGCTTTTGAATTCTGGGATTTTAATTTTAAAATTTTAAATTCTAAAAATTCATAATCAGAATCTGTGAAGTGCTTGATAGAATTGTGTAAAATAGATTATGAATCTGTGAAGTATTTAGTCGTATAATCTAGATTGTCAGTAAACAATTGTGAGTAGAATGATAAGAAATTTCAAAATTCAAAATTAAAATCTGAAAAGTAGCTCCGGACATACTTTTGAAATTGTGGTTCTAAAGGTCTGTTTTGAGAATTCCATAATTAAAATCTCAAAATCAACATCCCAAATACCTAAAAAACCTAGAATGAGAATTCTAAAATTCTAAAAACACCTTCAGAATTACTTCCGAACACCCACTAAAGGCATTACAATGTGTGCCCAACCTCTATTGCTGATAAAACACAAAGGAAATGTGGAGAAAGCACCCATATTAAATGTAATTTTCAAAGGCACCCTTCTACTTAAACAAAATTGTGAACACCACGGCTTAAATTAGAATTCCTCCCACTATTTTGACAAACTGTGGATGGAGCCTGGAGGTCGTATGACCTATCTCAATGGCAGTCAGTAGACAAAGAGAATTGGTTTTGCATGGTATATATAGACATAGATTTGGCTCCGTCCGTGTTTAAACCAAAGTTATCAATTTTGTACCGACAAATATATCGATTTTGTTATTAATACAATACGTATCGGTACTAGTGTATACCGGCGTACTGTTTCAGATTTATCGCTAAAATTAGTATATATTTTTTAACAAAAAATCACATTGTACATATAAAATAAGGACTCATAACTTAAAAATAAATCACAAACATAAATATAGATGATTTTAGTCTCAATTTATGCCTAATTACCCAAAAAATCATTACTTGAATTTTTTGTTTAAAATGACCTGTACAGTACGGTACGGTATAGTACCAGCTGATATCTGCTGAAACAATACGTCGATTGTCTAGTACTGTTATAAGACCGATACTGGCCAGTACAGTACGGAATTGATAATTTTGGTTTGAACTATAAGAAAAGTTAAAAGTGTAAAATTGTTAAGAAATTCATGTTGGTAAGAATTTATTCTTAAGGGTAAGAATCTTTATAAATTTAGCTATTTATTGTTGAGATAAATCAGGGTTAGACATGAGATATTTGAGGCCTAGACGAGTTTAGAAAATATGACTTTTACATATTTTTCTTAACAGATTCAAAAAAAAAAAAATTACTTTTGAATAAAATTTTCATAGAGCTAAAAAACATAAATATTTTTTGTTATTTTACAATTTACCGTATTTAATTTAAACTTGACACTAAAAATTCAATCGAAATAATTTTACTTACTTTATTTAAGACATACATATCGTTATCTAACTTTGGGATGAAAATTTATTATCAGCTTAAAATAATAAAATATATAATTTTTTTTATTCGATTTCAATAAGAATGAAAAATATGAATATTGTATGCAAAAAAACTATTGATGTAAAAAATAATCTATTTCTTTAAATATATACTTCTTTTCAATTATTAAAATTAATCAATTCATAATTAATAGAAAAAATAAAAGAGAATATAATTGAAAAATGAAAAACATTTAACAAAATAAATTTTTTTTACTACTTAATAAATTCAAATTGATTTTTTAAAATTATAATTCATTAAAAAATAAAAAAATAAGAAAAAACAATTATCACCTATGCATTAATGCTTTAAATAATAACCAATGGATTGCTGGTTTATTCGTTGGAGTGTTTGAATGCAATACAAGTGCTTTGGGTTTCGAATCTTTTAAACAAATTTCAATGTGAAAAACAGAGGGGATAAGACCCGAACGTTGGACACGAAGGATCCAACCAAGGTGGTGGTGGTGTAATAAATGATATTATTAATTATTAAATATTGTTAAATTAACAAGTTAATTTATGATGCTTATTAAATGAATAATATTTTCTCAGCTACTTATATTTATTGTAGTAATAACTATAATGATATTATCAATATTATCCTTACTCAATTTTGTTTGGCAGGTACCAAAAAAAATATTATTCATTCAAAATGTAATTTTTTAGGAATACCAATAGAAAATTAAAATTTATAAATATTGTTGTTGTTATTTTAGATATTTATTCATATTTTTAACCATGACTATTGAACTACACATGTCGTTTGAAATATTAAGTGTCTAAATTAGTGTGCACTTTTTAAATTATTTTTTTTATCAAATGAATAAAATTTATCACTTTGAATTGAAAAATATAAACAAATGATAGTCTTTATTTATATTTTTGTGAAAATTTTATAAGAATTTAATTAGATTTTTTAGTAAATTAAAGGGTTAAGAATATTATTTCTAAATTTTAAACCAGGGTAACATTGAAAAGTAAAAAGATCTCCATTAATGTTATTAACTTTTCATTCAAAATAAGGTAATTAAATTAGGCTACAACTAATTTAAGACTCGTTAAATTTAAGTTCAATAATTAATTGTTCCTTAACAAATGTCCTGAGTATATTTATTAGCAGAATTGTATTATTAATATTTATATAGATTTGAGAGTCTTAACTTTAAGCCAAACACTGAGGACCCAAGGCGATAACTTAATAAGCCACGTCTTGGACTGATCCTAAGATAAGTCGAGATGCAACTGCGTGTTACAGTTCAATTTAAACCCTAAAAACCCTTACTCAAAAGTCATCTTTTGGCAAACAAAATGGTAAATAAGCGTTGATTCCAAGCCAATGACTACCCACAAAACTCATGACTAAACTATCTTTTACCATACTCTGCTATTAAAAAAGGGAACTTCCACAATGCATGGATATGTAGAAAGAATTTCCACTCATAACTACTATATTATATCTATTTTTTTTTATTTTATTCAAATTTTTATTCGTTTTTTCATCAAGTATTTTTAAATTATAGTTTGTCTTAACTAAAAAATCTATAACACATAAAATTATATTTAAAATTTTTAAAAAAAGTTCAATAAAACAAAAAATAAGTCAAAAATTGCATTTTCTATTTTTTTAAGTTTTTTAATATAATTTTATACCTTTTCAAAACTTCTTGTCTGGATTAACTAACAATTAACAAAACAAATTAATGCAAAATAACGCGAGAGAGAGAGAGAGAGAGAGGTTACCACGAAATAAGGCAAGGTAATGACGCTCCGAATAACAAGCCACTGAAGACCATAACCGAATAGACCCATGAAAGCAGCAATGAACATAACCACCCACAAGGGTAGCCGCATGGAGGCGAGGCCGGAAGACCACCCGAAAACCTTTCCAAGATCAGACGCCACAGCAAGATAGTTAAGCTGCACCTGTGAAATCCCTAAAACCGCCTTCATCGTCGACGAGTAGATCGAGAAGTCAAAATTTGTCCCCGTAAATGCCTGGATCCATATCGTCGCCACCAGAATCATCCACTTCCTCGATTGCCCCGCCATCTCACCCACAACAAATTGAAGAAAGTTCTTACGTTTATAATACTAAAATTTTCCTGAAAATCTCGAAATCATGATGAGAGTTGGTAGGATTAATTATATGGGTCCGGAGTCCGCACTCTCAAACTTAAAATTCTGGATCTGTGTGCGGCGGCTGCGGCGGCGGCGGCCTGGTTGTTTCGAGCGAGGGATTGGGTTTTTTGGGTGGACTTTGGCGGGAAAGAAAGGAAGAAACAGAGGACAAGTGTGTGAACTGAGGGAGGGAGGGAGGGAGGAGGAGGATTAGAGAGGGAAGAAGGAGAGGGAGAGCGAGAGCGAGAGCCCTTAACTAGGTGTTACGTGTGACAGATTTTTTTAGTGCCCAAATTGCCATTTTATGATTCTCTCTCTAGTGGTGGTTGTTTGTCCTGCGATTTCTGTGACTAGGTGGCTTTATTTATACACGGCCATTCATTTTTCATCCTTTCATACCAGCAGCGACAAAAAGAATTCCAACACATTCTATGTTCCGCATGGCCGTCTTTCTTTAAAGCAAATCAGTAGACGGTGCATACGGTAATACGTGTGCAAGTCTGTATAATTAAATATATGAAAAAATTAATGTTGCATTACTAAAAATTAGGTTTCACTCACGAACCATTTTCTGTGATCCATCTTTTCGTGGTGGATACAAATTGATCGATCAAATAAATTATAACATAAATAAATGAGCAATGTTACAACACATTATATTTTACATCAAGTTATACATTATGTCTATGTGACATCAACTAATTTGAACATATATCAAAATTTATGAGACCAACTTTTAAATTTTGTCTTATAATGTGATAGTAGACTTATTCTAAATAAATTTGACATCCAGAAGTTGTATAATGTGGTAGCCATCAAGCGTTCTGATCAACTTTGATGGCCTTCTGATTTGGCGAGGCAAATTGGTTTCTATTGGGGGGTTATTTATCATCATATCAGAATTGTTGAGAGAGAAAGAATAATTATGTATATAGTATTGTTGTGTCTATAATTAATGTACAAGCTCCTTTACACGAGAGTGAGAATAAGAATCAACACTAATCATAATTCTAAACTAACTAGAATATATTATAATCATAAACTAACTGGATATATTTGTTAACAATATTCATTCTGTGGTTTTGCACTTGATAGCTAGTGTGTGAGTTGCAATTGGGTGACTTGGCCTTGTGATTTGCAATGGGGACCATTCAGTTCCAAGATGTCGAAATCGCTGTTAGAAGTTTTGCTGGTTTTCTTTTGTATTTGTAACTGTTGATTTTGACTTGCAGAGGTTGTGATTGTCTGAATTAATATTATTTTGTTTTGCATCTATTTTTTGGTGTTTTCTTGAATGAATATGAATCTCTTATTCATGTGAGGAGACCTGAGTTGCGCCACTCGTACTTATCGCCTCCTAATTTGATTTTGGCTTCCCCATCCATGTAACAATTCAAATTTTTAAACATATAATAAATAATTTTTAATCAATTATTAAAATTTTTTGGGTGATTTACACTGACCTCCTCTTAGGTTTGTGAAAAATAGAATGTCCCCCCTTAGGTTCTTAAATTACAATAACCTCCCTCACTTTTTATATTATTATGCAGTTATCTCCTCTATCGTTAAAATTAGTCAAATATAATTATTTAGACAATTAAAACTTCAAGTTTGAGATTTTTTTAATAAAATAAACTGTAACATAATTTTTATCATGTTGAAAATAATTAATGTTTAATTTTTGAGATTATTTTGAAGTCGAAATTTTGACAAAAATTTAAAATTTGTTTGAATTTCGGCTTCAAAAAAATCTAAATTTTTTAAAATATGCTATTTCAAACGTGATGTGAATTATGAAAAAGTTCATTTATCAAAAAAAAATTAAAATTAAAATTTTAATAGTTTAACTTACAATATTTGACTGATTTTAACAATAGGGAAATAACTGCATAATAGTTTAAAAAATAAAAGAGGTTATAGTAATTTTAGAAACTTCAATAGGGGTAATGTATTTGGTAGAAACCTCAGGGGAGATCAATGTAATTTACCCAAATTTGTTTGGTTCATTTTAATTAAAACAAAATTTATCTATATCGAATTTATTTATTTTTATCATAATTTATTAAATCGAACAATTGGTTTAAAACATAGGTGCACGTGCATATGTATGTGACGGATTAATGTACTAAATTATTCCTAACCTTATGCATGTTGACTGTCTACTTTTCACCTTATACGTATGAACCTCCAAACATTGAACCCAACCTCCTGAATCTCTCAAAAACGCTTTGGTTTTTCACTTCAAATTCCTAAATCTATTTTATTATTTACATTTACATTTTAATTATTTAGTATTTATCAAACTACTTTGGCTAATTATTTAGTATTTATCATGTTTACACGTTGGAATGGAATGCTATCTTTTTCCAGGACCCGGGGAGGTGCTGTGCACCTGTGCATAGCATATGCACAGCTAAACTTTTTTTTGTGCATTTTGTGCACGTAACTTATTAACAAAATTTTATTTTAAAATTTTGAGTTC
>JABCMJ010017132.1:0-25441 GCA_014822125.1 Arbutus unedo
AGAGGAATTGACAGACCCAAGAATTGAACTAAAGATTTACTACCCTACTCAGCTCTGGTAATTGGGTACGGCTTGGGAAGAACTTATATATCAACAACAACAGAAACCACCATGCTTGAATGGCATTGCAGCTAAAGTAAATAGAATGAAAAACTTTGGCGCATTCACCATGGCTTATAAGTTATACGACATGGGACTATCGAACAACAGGCTTGGAATATATTCAAACACAAAATCTAACTATTCTTCTTTTCCATATGGGCATGCTGATTAAGTGATTATAATACAACAAACAAACACACAAGTCTAGATACATCCACAGATACAAATGAAACAGATATACATAGCACAGTGTCTCCGGTACTCACCCTTCAGGGTAGTCAGACTGGAGAAGATCGAGATACATGTCCCATTTGTTTCCAATTACCTAAAAACAAATCGAAGTTCAAAAAACAAAATAGACACAGAAAGCTCAGCAAACCCTAGAAATCAAAATATTAGGACAAATCAGCTTCGATTCAACTGTTCAAAGAATCAAAGAGTATGAGGAATTCGTGGAAATCGAATGTGAAATCGAGCTTACTTTCCCGCAAGTGAAGCACCGGACTGGAATAATCATCTTCGATTTGCTTTCGTCGCCTCCGAAACTCCAGCCCTAGTTTCGTCCCCTCCACCGGTCCCTCACCCAATGCTCAGAGGTGAGTCGCTCTTCCCGGGGAATGGTGAGAAATTTCAGTCATAATTTAGCAGCCGCACTTTTGATCTTGACCATACACGTAGCCACTAAAGTCAGATGGAGTAAAATTTGAACAGCTGTGATGCTGGAATACTTTGTTCTGATTATTTTATTTAATAATCACGAAAAAAATTTAGCTTAATTATAAATAATTTTAATCATCAAAATATAATCTCAAAATAGTCTTTGCACAATAAATGGACTAGTAGCAGATGAATAAAACTGAACTCATTTTCTTAGGGTTGCAGTTGCAAGGTTAAAGTCCTTGTACAAAAAACTAAAATTATAGTTGGTATCAAATTAAGAACATTGCTTATCTTTTGTATATGTAATGCGTAGAACAAAATCTTATATCTTGTCATTCTATGCCAAATTAGAAAAAAATGAAAAAGAAACAAGTGGTATGAAATTAAATACTCACTACTTGGGTGCTTTTCGAATATTAGATCAATTAATTTTCTTAGTTATTAAAGATTATCACGTTAAAAAAACACATCGAAACAAAAATACAACCCTAAGATAAAGAATCTAACATTGCACGCGAGTTCTTTTACAATATGTTTTCTCACGAACTACAACAGAAACTAACAAGGAGGAGTTTTCACTCTCCCATTATCCAACTAATAATATATCAAAACGTTTTGCCTATAGGCATACAATCTCTTACACAAAAAATCCATACAACTCTAAAAGGGGATGGAGAAAATAACGCATGAAGCGTACAGAGAAATCACAACAGCAGGAGGAGGAAGGCTGGTGTTCACATAACCAAAGGGGGAAAAGTACATATGATCTGGGCAATGGCTGATTTGCTCCAAATCATCTTCATACAGCCATCCATCCTACTGCAATCAGACTCTTAGTTCCAACCACAGCATCATATGTCGGCTGCTACTCAAACTCACTACCCATGTCGAAGAAACATTTGTACCAGACTAACTAAGAAGAAGGCTACGTTACAGACAGAAGAATTCATGTCATGCAATCTCACTAGCTCAATAGTAACTTCCGTAATAGGCCTGAGGAGTAGCTGAAGCAGGTTGTTGTGCAGGATTCAAAGCGGCTGGTGTTGCTGATTGAGCATAACTCTGTTGGGGTACGGCCTGCTTGATATTGTAACCAAGAAATTAGAATGAATGTTATCCAAACTACACCCATCCCAATACCAAAAACAACCAACACGTGCAATGAAAGTTAATGGGCATAGAAATGATGTAAAAGCGGGCATATGAGTGAAGTATAACTAATCAACAAGTATAATTATCTACACACACACACACACACACACACAAATGATGTTATAGCAACTTAA
This sequence comes from Arbutus unedo, assembly GCA_014822125.1. Classification (NCBI taxonomy): domain Eukaryota; kingdom Viridiplantae; phylum Streptophyta; class Magnoliopsida; order Ericales; family Ericaceae; genus Arbutus; species Arbutus unedo. The sequence goes on from JABCMJ010017132.1 coordinate 2,049, forward strand.
ATGATGCCAATTCTTGGGCTAAGATACAATGGCTCATTGCAATAAGCTTTATGCAACTAGCATCAAAATTGATGTCAGCTCCATGCCAATTTATAAATCAACGCTGGAAGCACCATACTTGTGCAACTAGCTTCTAGTTAAGATAACTATATGCAGTGTCGTAAGAGTATCACGGAAAATACACAGTACAAACTCAAGTCACCTGGCCTGGATATGGAGGAGGATAAGCACCATAAGCAGCAGTCGGGGGCACGGATGATGGTACTTGCGGGTGTGTATAGCTGCTTCCGTAACTACCATATGCACCGTATCCAGCCTGTTTGGAGAAGAAGTAAATGGGTCATGTTAACAAAATTGAAGCATCAATAACAAAGGATTGAGTCCAATTAATAATTTGAGCAGACCTGATATGACTCATCCACGGACAACCACGAAGCAATGCCAGGACAAAACTATATATTCTTCCACAGAAAGCAGATGGATCCCAATTTTCTTTCTACAGGCCAGCCAACTCCTGAAAATATAGGTGGTTGGGGGATCGTGGTAGGGGAAGGTAGGGGTGTCACCTGATCTTCCAGAAGCAAACTTCATTCTAATTTCAATTTTTGTCCTTCCAACGGACACTTGTTCCAAACTTTGTTATGTAATACAAAATTTTTAATTTGGGGGGGGCCTAAAAGCTTCCCAAATATGATTTTCTAAATAATTCCATTGTGGACGCAGCTATTTGTCCATCATTCAGAAACTTATTAACAACCTAGAACTACATTGTTCTTTTCCACCTCGCTTTAAACAATACAGCACTTGGGCCTCTTAGAGCACCTGAATTATCCCAGGAAAATTCAATCCCCCAATCCACAATGCTTACTTATCAAGACTAAACTCTGGCAATGGCCCCAAGAGAGTTGACTCTTAACTTAGGATTGTATATCCAACCATCCGTTATGGTATATACCTAACCTTAAAAAAAACAGAGTATCAGGATGCCATTGGTAAAGGATACAATACCTGTTGAGCATACCCAGGGGTCCACTGTTGTCCTTGAGATGGTGTGACTTGTGGCCAACCTTGAGGCTGCAAGCCATAACCTGCTGCCATTTGGTTTTGTGCATTTGGATATGCACCCATTACTGATGGGGAGGATGTAGGAACAGAGTAAGACTTAGCAAGCTTTGTCTTATCTGAAGCCAGAAAATCCTCAGCATTGCGCTTTTTCGACTCCGATGTGCTCTTGTGGTGTAAGAACAACTTGGCATGCCGATCATCAGCCTTTTTGATAGAGTTTGCATCCCCGAAGAGATCCAAAAACTGAAAAATCAAGCAAGTTGCAATACTGATCAAAATACATTTTTAAAGCATAAACAAACCACAAAGGTTTCTTCTTGTGGCCGTGTTTTTTTATTAAGTCAAATTAACACAATAAGCATTTCTTTCAACTTGACAACACCTTATGTGACCCTATTATAATAACGTCACCTCAAATAGTTCCTCCTGGATTGAACAGCCGTACATTAATTTCTACTAGAACACTAGACATGAACACATACTAGTATACAACTAATTAGATTACCTTAATACACTTTTCCTCATACCAACTTTCCCACACAATTCTTGACAACAGAAAAAGAGCTAGTCTCAGTTCCCAAAACAATTATTCACTGCTACCAAGCTTCAGTCGTTCCCACTTCCCAGTAACTGAAATGCATTAGAGAACGGTATGGCCCACATTGCCTTCTATCATATTATGTCTTAGTCTTAAACGAATTACAGGAGGAAAATGAGTGGCTTCAACTTCTTGGGATGCTCCAAATGTCCACAAATGCTTTCTCTTGGTGCTTGGGAATATTTCTTGGGCCTCGAAAGATTCGTTCCGTGTTCTTTCGCATGGAAATAGTTTTTTCTTCGAACCCGTCAGCGGTCATCAAACATGGACACCTGGTCTTTACGAACCTAGGTCAATTCCTCAGGGCCCACTTCCATTTTACCTCTCAATCTTGCTTCACCTCATGACCAACTCCATCAAATTTGCTTGATTGGCTCGGTCCGAGACTAGTGGACCATGTGGCCAAATCATGTTTACACAAAAGCGTAGGATATCAAGCTTGAACATATGCGTATGTGTTGACCCCGAATCTAAGCCTCTAAAAACTCATTTTCCGTTGCTCAAGCCTGCAAACAGTGCTAAATATGGAATTCCTACAGAGTTGAAATTTGGAAACCAACCCGAAGTTCAATCCTATTCCCTTCTAAACCCTAACTTGTTTCATTTCTCCACACACCCTATCCCTACAGGTTTTCGCAACCAAAATGGGTAACTTCTAATAGGCAGATCCAGGAACTAGTTTTCATTGTCTATCAAATCATGAACTTGCCAAAAACCTTGGAGGATGTTAATGTAACTCCAACAAAAATATCCACTTTCCAATTCTTAAGGAAAGAAATATTAAACTTCCAAGACAAAAGTCAATCCATCCTCTTATGTCAACAATGTTATCTAGTTTCATGATATTCCCATGCCAATTGACCTGTACAAGATCACACAAAACATGTCACTAAATCTGCATCCCAGCCATACAGATACTAATATTGAAGTCATGCTATTGAAAACTGAAACTAGCTAACAGAATCAGTAACTTTTTGTTCAGCCTAAGTAAACAAGCATGCACGCGAATGCATTTGACTACCACACTATCACATGCACTTTACAAAGTAAAATCACATTGCCCTAGTGTAGAATTTCAAGGACAATCGGACCATTTAATAAAATTTGAATATTGTAATCGATTATGCAGACAAACGTGAAGAAGCAACAAATTGATACAAACTGCATCACAAGTTCAACCCAACAATTGAAAAAATAAAAAACATTTCACTATGAACATTCTAAAGACAAAAAATGACAAATTATCACCTCTAAGAAAATGCTAGATAGCTCCTCTCTCTCGGCAATACTTGCAACATTCTGGTTGTCAGGGCTAGGAAGTATGAACTTCTCAACCAGTGCATCTAAATACTCAATTCGCTTTGGAAGTGGCTGAATTGCTTCCAAATGGATCAAAGCCTGCGCAAATTGAAGAAACAGTGCAACATGTAAGGCGCAAGACGAAGTAGCCAAAAACATATCTGACATCAATTTCAAGACCTGGTGTGAGAGAAATAGCGAACCTCAAGAAGAGGTTTTGACAGCGGGACAATCTCCAGTGCTTGAACTAAAACTTCCCTGGCTTTTTCCACATTCCCAGAAACCTACGACCCAAACATGCAGGATTATAGTGTCATTTAAATCTATGCCAGAAAACTTCTTATTCCAGAATAAGGGGTTCCATGACCAAGAGTTACATGTTATGAGGCCATTGGGGAATCAGAAAAGGCTATGAATTATTTTCAAGCATGGAGGGCAAGGGAAAGTAAGTTCTCCTCATTGTTCAATAGGTTGAGAACAAAAGATTGCCAGCTCTACTTACCAAATGTAAGAACCGAGAATATTGTGCAAACAAAAAAGGCAAACTTTGGGAATGTTCCTTTCCTTTTTCAATGGCAATAGCTTGTTCGTACACAGAACAAGCATCTTCCAGATATCCCTGCAGAAATAAGGACCAAAATCATTATGACACGAGACATGAAAACCATTAATCAAAAATTCTTCAAAAATCCTGCTCAAGCAATCTTACCAGACGATGTTCCATGTTCGCATGCTTCACAATAGCCTCTAGAAGACCGGGTGAAATTTCAGCATGTACAAGTTGATAGGAAGCTCGAGCTCCGGGAACATCCCCACTATGCTCTTTAAACCGAGCGGCAAAAAGATGAATCTCTGGTTGTCTCTGTGTGATAGGAGATGAATCAAACATAATGAACACCTATGAGGATAAAGAGTAGTAGCAACCAAAGATGTTTGAAATTTTGCACTTGGGAGAAGGGATGGGAATCATTTTGGCTAGACCGCATATCAAACATGATCTGAACTAAAGCTTATCAACTTTACATCTTTGGCTCTAAACTGAGAAAATCTAACCAAATAGTTAGATTTATGATTGGTTCGAAATTATTTCCTATTGGGATAATCGTGCCATTGCAACATCAAAAAGAGATTTTACGAGGAGGGAATTACTCATTTTTTGCTCAGTAACTCCAGGGAAGCAACAAGGGTATGAGAACAGTCATCACAAGTGAACATGAAGAGGACATTGAACAGAAAGCGGCTGAAGAGGTCAAAAAATGGACCATATTGTGAAGACACTATAACGTCATGCATTTCCAGCAGAAACTACAACAAATTGCACATTCGAACAGATGTGCTCAATAACAAAATATGCGAAGAAATTATTATCCGGACAAGTTGTCAATATCAAGAGGGAAATTGCAGAGCCTCTAATAACATCATCCCATTTAATCTGGACATTCTCAAACAATAGCAACTGCCTAGGAGCCATTTAAGCTGGACCTCAGTGACGTGCACAGATATACACCAGGCTTCTTTTTACATTACTGCATCACTTGTAGGTCAGATTCGAAATCCCTTTTTCACTAATTAGGGTAAGGACACAAATCTAAAGTTAATACCTGATTAAAATTCAAGTTTTGAGTATTGGTGGCAAATGGTAGCAGAATGATCATAAGTTCCATTCAACATCTATCCTTTAGTTAGCCTTCTCCAAACCAGAAAACGAAAAGTCATTCTCTTTGTTTGATATCCAAAAGCGCAAATAGCTGTAGGTCAGAAAACTACAGAAAAGGGAAGCAAAGGAACAAAAAAAAACCCGAACAGGTTGGAATATTAGACTTCCTTATTACGGCATTCATGCCATACCAATATGTGTCTTCTACCTACCGCTCTATAATTTGTCACAGATATAGGTTTTCCACCTCCTTTTTAGGGAAGGTGGGCGTGTGGCACATCAGACATTCAGATGACTCAAAATAATCCCACTAAAAAGGAAAATCATGGTTATCCGTTTCTATCCGGAAACTAATGTAATTGAAAAGCAGCTCGATATAGATGGTTTCATCTTTGTCAAGAAAGAATTACCGTTTTAATTAGCCACAAGCCAAAAACAATAAAATACCAATAGCATTGATGCCTGTGCATAGTTGTAGCCATATATAAATATTGATAGGTCTTCTCACTGTACACCAAGATTGTAATCTCCAAGAACAAACAGAAACAAAATAATACAGTAGAGAGCCAGAGAATAATTTTCATACCTTAACAAATACTTGGGTAGCACGAGCAAGTGCATTATTAGCAAGATCCATGCTTCCACTAGCTTCCATGCATAAAACATATCGTATCCAATACTCAGGATAATTTGCACATGCAATTAGGCATCTTTCATATAACTTGACAACCTAAACCACATGAATAACATCATGGGTCAAAAGAAACGGTAAAGTTGCACAAACTAAAGCACTAATATACAAAAGAACCCAAAAAGAAATGCATAAGAAGTACTCCGTTGATGGAACAGGGAGGCCCCTCAAACACGAAAGGAGGGACCCTCCTTGCCTGACAGATAGATGGTTAAGAAGTAAGAACACACCTGCATGCATAACATTTGAGCTTTAAAACAAGTATTTACCAAACAACACATCAAGAACCCAGAATGTCGACTCACAAATGAAGGTTTGAAGTACTTAGCCTCATAGAAACCAAATGGAAGGGCCCAAGCGTTTGTCCAAGTTCAATATCCCGTTTAAAAGATGCTTCATCCAACAGTTTAGCCAATAAAGCAAAGGATGCGGCAGATATTACTTAACTGTAAGTCAATGTATAACAAGGAGGACAACTAAAACTACAACCACTGGGAAATTCAAAAGTGGCCAGAACAACAAACTCAAAATACCTTATTGAAGTCGTCTCCTCGTTCAACAAAATCAAGGTAGTTATGCCAATTTTCAAGTTCTGCAACATTAAGAGGCCGCACATGAAAGTAAGGCCTCCTGATAGCTGTTTCAAAACCAATGATCTTAGAATCGAACTCTTTAGCTTTCTTAAACATCTCTTCTCTAATGGCAATATACTTCTCCAACTCCTCGGCTTCTGATAACCCTGCATTTACAGGTTTAGCAGATTCCACAGCATTAGGATTAACCTCTCCCTCAATTTCTTGACCTCTAGCTTCTGAAATCACAGCAGCTGCAGCTTCAGCTGCTGCAGCAGCTTCCTCAGCGGTCATTAACTCTGACAGAGGCCGGCTTGCAGCTAAGTCCCTAAAGCTGCATTAGCAACGACAAAAACATGAAGTAAAATACCCACCAAAGTAAGCACCACCAATGCATTCATCAATCAATAATTGGAAGTATGTATCCAACATAAAAACAATCAAATACTTAGTGGAAAACAGGCCGGGGGAAGGATGATAGCATAAAGTAGTGTATACTTTGAATAGCATCTTAACCAGATAAACTGAGATAACCAAACTCAGGGTGCAATTGATTAATTTGTCTAGCTAGATAGATTTTAAGTTCAGCCACTGAGTTACTTAGACCATATCAAAATCAAAATGCATCTTCCTACAGTTCCATCAATGGAAATGAAATTGCAAACAGACTCGCTTTCTTTACAAAGATTAGTCTTCACTCAATGCAAGGAGAACAATAGAAGCAAAAAATAAGGGAGGTGAAAATAAGGAAACTACCCATATCAAACAACAAAACAATCAAAGCTGCACATAGCAGTGGTTTTTGGTTATAAATGCCTTAAATTGATGCAGCCCACAGTCAGACCAATAGAAGCAGAAGAGCGCGGCTTATCCCACTGAGTCCTTACAGAATTTCTGTGCACTGAAGGATATTGACATTACAAAGTTCCATGTAACTAGCTATTAAAACTCACATGCGCGTAGCTTATGCCAAAGCTTCTGCAACAAGTTGCACAAACTTTGATACAAACCCCCTTCTATGCAAGGACATAATGTCTGGTAACAACAATTGAAAGAAAGTCACGGAAAGGTGGGACCGATAGAACAAAATTTGCTCACAATAATTAAATGTTATAGGCAAGGGATGCTCACGAACTGCAATATATATGTCCATTAAGCACAAACTGGATCTCCAATGTAACACTTGGTAATACACAAAAAAGTCCTCAAATGAAATATGCTTGTTAATGAACACCAGAACCTCCCCAAGTTCCATCTACGAACAATTTGTGTAAAAAATGGCACAATAGATCAAATAAAACTTTACAATGCAAAGTATACAATGGCGCAGACATGGAAAAACTCAGTCAATGTTAAACAACCACTACACAAGGTTAAGAATTTGCAATAACAATTGCAACCTGTTAGTACTGTTCGCGTAAGTGGCGTCAAACTGTATAATTTGAGTATAAGTAGCAGTGGAAGTGGGAGTGGGAGTGTTAGGCATGGCAACCTATTTTACAGACACAAGAATTCTGCAATAAACCAGACACGTACGAACATCATAAAGCCACAGGCACTTTGCTCCGACAAATTACAAGCAAGATTATCCTCACTCTTCATTGGAATATAAATATAAAGGTTGGTATATAGCTAAAGGGAGAGAAAGATAACACTCACATCTCCGAGCTGTTGACAAGTACATAAATAAATGAACACCAAAGAAATAAGGGAATCACCTATTTACATAGCGATCCAATTGTTGATTGGGATTCTCTAAAATCCGTGTGTAGATCAAGGCAAGACGTGACCACTCCTGCTGCATGTATTCATACTCAATATATTTATCCCAAAGCGGGAAAGATAGGTAATCTGATCCAACATATGCCAATCCTCGGTCAAACAGTCTGAAAGACAATAAGAAAATTATTATTGTGATTTGTATAGAACAATCAACCAGGCCATGGCAAGCACGTCGTCAAAGGTGCAAAGATGGCCCCAATGTTGAAGGAGAAGTTATTATCACTATAATAGCACATGACAATACCAAATTTAAGCACGAACTGCATATTCCTTCCTAAAGAATATATACAATGTACGCAAAATGGAGATGTAATACCACCTGAGCCCATAACATAGGCCGTAGTCATCCTAGCAGTAATTTGTTATAGATGTAACTCAAATGTGTCACGGTCAGAAACAGAAAAAGTTCAGCGAGAACTTATATGGAGTCATGGACTATAACACAGCCACAAGGGAAAAGGAGGAGGTAATGATGCCGTTAAATAGTATCAAAGAGTAAAATACATTCAGACAGCTACCGATCATACTAGCCCATTGCCCCATACAGCAGAAGAATATTATTTCTGAAGTGCATAGCGATGTAGCAGGAACGAAAAAAGTGGGTCAGACGATGATTGAAAAAATCAAGCAATCATATCTCGTCACAGGGAACTGCAATAGCAATAAAAAGAAAAGGTGAATTTTACCTTCGTATGGTGTCCACGTCCCCGTATGTGCTTATGGCAAATACACAATAGTGCAACCAAATGTCCACAGAATAAGTCACTCCTTGAACTGCTTGTTCATACACCTCCACAACTCTCTCAATAGAGCCTAGGCGCGCTTCATGATCCGCATATTTCTTCCAATAACCATAACACAAAGGAAACTCTGCTAGAAAGGAATCATAAACTTTCCGGAGTTTCAAAATATTGTCCTGTGTGAGGAACAGAAATGACGTAAACTCGAGTGGAAACAAAACAGTACAGGTACAAACACAAGTTCAATTCAAAAGGAACAGATCCTTCAATAAAAAAAGAAACATCCAATAAAAGTCCCCCAAAAGCCAAAATGCTAATGTATTCATAACTTAGAAGACTTGCGGGCCCACGAGAAAATAAGAGGACAAACTAATGCGCCACACCAAGAAAATCGAATCTGGAGCTATGCTATACATGCGAAATAGAAATTCAAATCAATAAAAAAAAAAATGCAGCATCTAGCGTATATATCACAAAAGCAATTACCAAGGTGACAGCGAGGGAGAATAAATTCGAAGTCATTCTGAAGGTATAAATTCTCACTATTTTTAGTCTTCATATTGCAATTCTATGATGAACTTGCAACTACAGTAACATCCCTTGGCCTAAAATGGTGTGAAGAAGGGCAAACAAGTTCACTGCAAACAATAATGGATTATGATATGGGGCTAGGGGCCATACCAATCAAATCTTTTTGTTTAGTGACTTTAGAAAAAACTACTCTGGAAGTAGGAATCTTCTAAATTACTCCTGTTTCTAAAGCAGTGTGAGTTTCCCAGGCCTTTTATTTTGTGCCCATTGTCAGCAACCAGTTCCCAACTAATCTTGAATTGGACACAAGCATTTGTACTCTATAGATCCAAACAGCAGACACATATGTCCAATGCTGTTTGGTTAAAGAAAGTGTCACCCTATTCTTAAAGACTAACATAGAGCACAAGATCATAGCAAAAAGTTAACAATGGTACTAACTATACCATGTTAATACTGCATGGATAGTTGAGCAACTAAGAAACAGCATGAAAGTAACATGAGTGTAGATGAATTGAGAATGTTGAGATGGATGTGTGGTAAGACTTTGCAAGATAGAATTAGAAACGACAATATTCGCGGAATGGTAGGTGTAGCACCGATGGATGATAGGATGAGAGAAAATTTATTAGGGTGGTTTAAACATGTATACTGGAGATCGGTTGATGGGTGGTTTAAACATGTATACTAGAGATCAGCTGACGCAGTAATTTGGAAGACTTATGTGGTTATGATAGATCGTAGCACAAAGGGGAGGGGTTAGGCCAAAGTTAACTTTGGGCCAGTAGTTTGAAAAAGTCAAGGTTTTGAATATCACGAAACACGATGCCCTCGACATAACTCATTGGAGAAAACGGATTCATGTAGCCAAGCCCCATTGATTTGGAACTAAGGCTCGGATTGGTTTGGTGATTGACTATACCACTTTTCTACATGAAACTCATACCAATGCACTGAGCTAGAACTTCAAGTTGGCCAATGGTTAAGTCAAACTGCAAAATGTTTGAACATAGAGCACCTCCCATGCATAGTATTAGAAATTATGTGTTGCAAGGTTGAGTAAACCCTTTGTTTATTGTCGACTCACTCAATATCCAAAAACCATCACAGTTCGCTTCAACTGAGCAAGTAAGTTCAATCTTGCAACACACCACTCCTCTCGACTAACTCAACTTTTGGTTAATAGGTCAGGTCAAATTACGTTTCTTGGCTCTGATGTGTGATTTTACTTGAATCAGTCAATTTGCTTAATTTCTGAATTCGTGACCTTGGTCATTCTATTAATAAAAGCCACACAAAAACTACATCAGTCAGAATATATATTATTGTCACCATAAGACATCAAACTTTTGAAAGGGACAAGCATTTGTTATTTCACGCGGAGATAATAAAGAGCAACGATTTCCATAACAATGCATAGCCCCTATTTCCCACCAACAGACGCGTTCAAACTCATCCATCCAAGAAGGATATGGTAAAAGCATATGATATTACTATTGCCCTTACAAAGTAAACAACCTATTTGGACATCCCTCGTAAAAAATATGGGATGCAAAACCAACTAATTAGGTACATGTGATCATGTATCTCCATTTATACATGGCACAGATCCCGAGTTACAAATTAAGCGTCCTGAATACAATGCAGGTACTTCACAAATTTATCAAACACATGTACTTCACAAATATAGAAGAGACTGAATAAGATAGAGCTCCATAACATCTTTTTTTCTTTTCTTTTCTTTTCTTTTCTTTTCTTTTCTTTTCTTTTCTTTTTTATTGGCAAGCTCCATATCATCTTACGTGACCCAAATATGGACCCCTAATCATATACAAGAAATTAACAAGATCCCTGCAATTGAGCTTAAAAAAATTCAACAAAAGCCTAAAATAAAAATCAGCATCTAAAAATCCATTTTGCATACCTCCGCTACCCTCTCTGTCTCTTCAATTAGGGCCGTCCATGCATTAAAATCTAATGAATTAGTTCTCACAATGCTCCATAGTCGTTCTTCTTCAGCAGACACTGCAACACAAAAGATAACATAGAAATAATCATGGACCCAAAACATAGACATCTAATTGACATGTCAGACGGAAAATAGTCACCGGAAAGCAGAATTAGTTATCTAGTACATATGCCAACAAGAAAAACAGCAAGCAATGGCCCGTAACAATTTTTTTGGAGGGAGGAAGGGAGACAGTTCTAAAACATCAACTTTAGCAGCAACAAATGGCTAATTCAGTATGTCAGTAGACATCTAAACTTCAAACTAACGAATTCCGAGCACACAGAAACTGAACCATACGAAAAGTAGACTAGCAAGTGAAGCATGAACTTATAATCAACATTACTGCAACCAATGCTAAGTAAGAGATGCAGATATGGAAAGAAACTCAAGTTGTCCACTCAACCAGTAACAAAATGTTAAATGAAGTGTACAAGCACTCAAGCAGGTATCTGTTCTCGAGGTAACCAAAGCCTAAATCTCCTCACCATCAACTGCGATAAATCTAGAAAAAAATAAAGGAAATGTCATGTTTAAGGAAATAGCATGGGCTCTTGACATCAGTTGGCGCAAAAGCCTACTTACAAAAAATACACAGAGACGTACCATAACCATCCACCAGCTGGCGGTCAGAAGCAGATCCATGGCCATCATCTGAAGGATTCCCATTCTCACTTATACCATTTATCACAACACTTCTCGCTTCGCTAACATCGTTGACATTGATGGAAGAATTGTTACCGGTAGCTTTAGATGAATCCGCAGATGCGTGTTTCTCACCAGTATCAGCAACTTCATAGGATGACTTGGAATCAAAATCCATAGTAGCAGGAGCCTCCTGAATGACTGAGTCCAAATCTGTACTGTGGGCTCCACCAGCTGCATTAGAACCATCAGGAAAGGTAATAGCAGCAGCTGCCATGTCAGTAGAAGCAGACAAATCTACGGTAGTGGTTGTAACATCAGAAGCATCCGATATTCCACTAGCCCCATCAGCAAAGGCAACAACTTCGGAAGGAGCACTTGAGCTGGTGCTAACATAATCGGAAGAAGAATAGCTAGCAGTTGTGTGCCCCGTAACAGTAGATGACTGAGCAACCACAGTTTCACTATCTCCCATGGTGACCAAGTAAACTATGTACGGGCCTTCAAGGGAAAGCTGCCAGAATGTGAACAGCAAGTTAAAACTGATTTCTTCAGAACCAAATATGGAAATTTGGTCGATAAATCAAAATTGGAAATGCATTTCTTAAATATCTGAAATATTTCCTAGCTACAAAAATACGCATAGAATCAATGCTTGAAATGCATATATCCTTAGAGACAAGCTGGGAGAAAGGCACTCAAGGCCATTGTAACCACAATTACTGGTAACAGCTGCTCAACGTACGAAGGGGCCTCCACAACAATTGCAGAATTTAACACGGATAATAACCAAACACTATAGTTATTCCAGTTTCAATTACGCTACCCCAATCCTGTTGAAGTTAATGGCAACTTCTCAAAAACAAGCAAGCCCTAGTAGTTCTGCTTCTCGGCAAACACAAAACTGAAGGATCCTCTAGAACCGAACACTGAAAAAGAGCGCATTCAATTAACCTTTTAATTACTTCGAAGGGAAGCGGGAAGGCGGGATAGACGACTACAATTTCTTGATCATATAGCAATTGGACATCTGGAAGCCCAATGAACAAACCTAATATGGGAATTCCATATATAAAAATTGGAAATGCATTTCTTAAATATCTGAAATATTATCTAGCTACAAAAATATGCAGAGAAACTCAAGGGCATTGTAACCACAACTATCGGTGACAGCTGCTCGACCTACGAAGGGGCCTCCATCATAATTGCAGTTTCAATTACACTCCCGTTGAGGTTAATAGCAACTTCTCAAAAACAAGCAAGCCGTAACATTTCTGTTTCTCAATAACCACAAAACCGAAGGATCGTCTGGAACCGAACACTGAACCAGAACGCATTTATTTAAAGTTTACGACGCTAAATCCTACTTCGCGATAACCTTTCAATTACTTCGAAGGAAAACTTTGATATACCAATCAGACATCTGGAAACCCCGTGCATGGAGATATACAAAACCTAATAAACAACAGACAGTGAATAAAATACAGGAAATAGAAGACGATGGGAAAAGCCACCTGAATCTGAGAGGGTTGGCCTCGAGCGATGTAGGGTTTGCTTAGGTTTAGGGTTTCAATTTGGTTGAGAGAGAGGATGAAGTAGGGTTCCAGGTGTGTTATATCGATTTGGGCGCAGCTCCTCCTTATGAGTTCCTTTTTCTTTTTCCCGGATGTTGTAGTCGGAGCCGATAGCAAATGCTAGATTTTGTCCCATTTTTTGTTTAATTAACTTTTTATTTCTAGTTGTTTTTGTTCATTTAGCTACAAAAATATGACTACAAATTAATAATGTTATAAAAAAGACAAAAACGATTTTTAGTATTTAGTGAATATTTTCAATTTTTTGTTATAATCTCTTAATTTTTTGGGTAAAATACGCTGACCTCCCCTAAGGTTACTAATAAATGCATAGACATCCCCTCTGATTTCAGAAAATACAGTAACCTCCTTTGCTTTATAAAGTATTTGATTGTTTCCCCCTCCCGTTAGTTTTTTTATGGACGGCGTTTGGTTTATCAATAAATTGACCATTTTGCCCTTATGTATATAGACCCTATGTTGGATACCAGTGGTCATTGCCATCAACTATGTGCGTATTTTTCTCTTGTGTGCTATGTGTACACATCTCGTTAACAAAATTTTATTTTTAAATTTTGACTTCGCAGTTTATCTCGAAATATATTTTTAAGTTAATGGTGAGTTTTTAGAATTTTTTTGAAAATAAAATTCATAAAATATGACCGAAAATAGTTCAAATGAGCAGTGTCGATCATTTTTTTTAATGCAAAGGTGAAAAATTAAAAAGAAAACCAAAAAAATGTTCATTTTGTCACCATTGCATTAAAAAAAGTGACGAATACCGTTTATTTAAACCATTTTATGTTGTAGTTGATGGATTTTATTTTTGAAAAAATTCTAAAATTCACCGTTGACTTAAAATAATATTTTGAGATAAACTGCGAAGTCGAAATTTAAAAATAAAAATTTGTTAACGGAATGTGTGCACATAGCACATAAGAGGAATTTTTCTTGAAACCCAAAATCGTAGAGTTTTGAGCCACAACACATATGCTGTGCGATGTGAAGCACAACACCCACCTCACTCCCGGGCCGCAAGCGTTGGATTTAAAGGACTAAAACTTTCATTTGGAGTAATCATAACTTATGTTAGGATTTGGTAAAATTGTTACATTGTTAATCGCTGTAAGCTTTCATTTTTTCACTTTTTTTGTTGCTTTTTTCACATGCGTATGCATGTGTGGTAGCAACGTCACTAAGATAAAACGAGCCTAGCGAAGGGAGCATTAAAATTTGGGCAAAAAATTTTACAATTTTTTAATGTATATCCAGGCTTAACTTATTTATAGAGAAAATCAAAATTAAATGAATTTTGATTGAGTTGATCATGAACTTGTCTCGTGTAGCTTTAAATGTTTTGATGCAAAATAAGCCAAATGAGTGCGTAATAGGTTTGCATGAGGTTAATTTTAATGAGTTTTAAAAAGTATTTAAATTTAATTTATTTATGTAACATTAATTTTGAGTGAATTTTTAATGAACGAACACAAATTTAAACTCGAGTAACTTATTAGTTTATTAATTCTAAATGAGAATCATATACTATATTTAATAATTTTGATACAAAACAAAATGAAAAGGAAGTACGTTGACATTCTTTTACCATGAAACAAATACATTCATATTTTTTTTATGACCAATAGTATATAATAAAAAATTATTATACTAAATACAATAAAATATGAATTTTTTTGTAATGTTTGTATTTTAAAGTTAGTCGCTCATTGTTTTGATGACAATTCAAAAAACAAAGACCTGTAAATATAATTTCATGCCTCACGTTTGTTTGAATCAATGATTATGACTTTTCTAAAATTACGTAATAACAAAAAAAAATCGAGGTGGAGAGGAAAAGAGAATTTGTGTGTATTTAAAGATGAGAGAATAATTGGGGGTCTTTCTATAAACATTGGAGGGGTATTTTAGAAATTTCAAAATTTACCTATGGTGACATTAGCGGAATCCATGCATTATTTTATAGAAATTAGCATCAGGGAAAAATAATCAAATATTTTCTAAAGTAAGAGAGGTTATTACATTTTCAGAAACCAGAGGGCAGGTCCCTGCATTTGTTACTAACCTCAGGGGAGGTCCATGCATTTTACCCTCATTTTTTTAAAACTCCACAAATCAAGGTGAATAAATCGATTAAGCCTCACTCGCAAGTATCGGAGCAATTTTTTATGTTGCTGTTATAGAACTCTCTTTTTGTATTATCGAACCGTCATCCATTAATATAGCATCAACATTACCCTTTTGAAATTTTACTAATTCACCCGACATTACTTCATCAAGACCGTGAATATTACGAGCAATATCATCGCCTACTTTAAATATGGTACCGGTATTTATAATCGTGACTTCTCTATTATATTGCTCAATACGTTGACGGATAGTATTACTAATTTCATCAGCTCGAATGGTTTCCATGAGTCTTTTTTATTTATTTATTTGTTTCTAAACTAACCAAATTCGAAGATGAGTCTAATTTTGTTAATCCTAGGGTGAACAAACTTTTTCCACTCTTTGCATTGTAGAATCATCTCGAGATATTACTTCAATGGTCAAAATCGTCTATTTTGTTCTGATTATTTTTTTTAGGAATCACCAAAAATTCACTTTAATTAAATATCGGTAAATATTTAAATTAAAATTAAAATTTTTAAAAATTAAAAATTAAAAATTTCGAAATAAAAGGTTAGATTATTAGTTTTCATAATAGAGGTAAAAAGAGAGGAGGGAACGTGAATTTTGATGGCAGGGTGAATGAGAGTTTAGTTATTAAACTTGTATTTGGTTTGCAACTTGTTTTCACTTAGTAGAGTAGGCTGAGTTTGGATAATTTTTTTTTTTTTGACGAAAGCCAGTATTAAATTTATATAATTTTTTGTTATTATTTTTATATTTTATCATTCGTCCTAATGAGATTAATTAAAAAATTAAGAAAATATGGATTAAAATTGAAAACGTTTAAATAATAAGACACTGACAATACAAAGATTGAAAAAACTGTTATCTTTAAATTTTGTCATTCTTTAATAAATATTTCCAACTTTTGACCATTTTTCATATTTTATATTTTATTAATCAAAATGCATAATTAAACCCAAAAATTTAACACAATTACGATATACAACCAAGGAAATAGACAAAAAAAATATAATACTAACACCGAAAAATTCAGCCCAAAATATACTATGGTTCTAATTCACTTTTGGTGTTAAGATTAACATTTATTTGTAATAATTATTGAATTATTATTTGATTAGTTTTTATTTTTTTATAATTTTTTGCAAATAGGAAAAAAATAATACAAGAAAAAAAAAGACGTGTCATCACAACAAAAGAATTGCCGCTGCCAGGAGTTGAACCCGGTTGATAGTCAATAGCTAGACGAAATTTGCTATAGCGGCCATTGTCCTTTAAGTTGGCAATTAGTTATTGTTTATATCAGGAATATAAGTGGCACCGTTTCTTTAGAATATACATGGGCCGAGCAAGTCGCCAGTAGCCCAAGGTTTGACTAGCAAATGCTCGTTCAAGCTCTCCTCGTCAAGTTAATAAATAGACCCAATTAGTATTTTCAGTTAGTTTAGGAATACAATTTATTCATGCATGTCAAGATACAATTTATTCGAGTTTGTTGAGGCTGGTTTGGATAAAAGCTTTCACTAAATTACTTGGCTTCTGCCTATAACTCCTTGGAATCTTTCCAAATGAGCCATAAGTTCCAACGCATCTGCCATCCACGAGAGCATCACAAGGGACCGATGGTGTGAGAGGAACAACCTCATTTAATTTGACCAGCCATGTGTTCGGGACGCTATTGTTAGAAATATAGAAGGTTGGTGAATGAATTTAGAATAATCAAAGGGACTCTTAAGACAAACGAAAGATTTCTTATTCATACACACTATTCATGGATTGCTATAAAAAAAAGTCTCAATGATTTTGGCTCCATTCATGTTACGCAATTTAAAGGTCTCAAAAGTTTAACATGGCAAAGGTCTCCAGATTTTTTATCTAATTGGATAACCTTTCACGCGTCAAGGCACCATAAATTTCGTCCAAAGCTTTTCATCATATTTTCGTGTTCCTTGCGCGTGCATGAGAGAGAGAGACAGTAAGTTCGATACACAGTCGATAAGTCGGTGTTTTTTCAAATAGAGAGTCGTTTTACCTTGTGAGACAGACATCGGTGTGATCCTTCAACACCCACGGGGAGGTGTCGAATATTAGGGGTGTCCAAAAAAACCCGAAAAAATGGATCGAACCAATCCAAATCGTTCATTTTTTTTTGATTTTATGGTCCAATGGTCAAGCTTTGGTTGTAATAAAATAAAAACCACTAATTTTTGTTCGGTAATTGTTTTTTTATTAATTCGCAATTCGAACAGAACCGAACCGTTTATAATGGGTATATATAAATTTATATATATATATATATACGTACACACACACACATGTATATACCAGTCACCTTCTTATTAATTTTGACCAAACATCTTTTCTTGAAAAAATAAAACACTACTGTACATTTTTCAAACAAAAATCTTTCACCTTCTGGCTATGTTGTAGCATTCTATTGGTGTGTTGGACCTATATTTCAAACATCAAGCTATTTTGCGGGTAGAGCCGAGAACCAAATCGATCTGACCTGAAATTGATGATTGGGTCTGGTTAAGTTTCACATTGGTAATAATTAGGTTTTGGTTCACATTTTTTTTTGGACAATTACGAATGGTCTAGTTATTGAATTTGTACGCAAACACACCAATCCAAACCATGTACTAGCGAATATGTTGTAATTAGGAAACTGTAAATCCATGTGACTTAATTCGGTATCGTATTCGAGTTATGTTAGGAGTAGGAGCTAAAGTTGTAATAGGAGGAGAAGAAGGAACTGGAAAAGTGTAAGGTAGGGTGACATTAAGAGAAGGTGATGGTAGAACAAGGTCAGGGAAAGGATCCACTAATGGAGCAGAGGGAGAACCAGAATGAAATGGGAAAATGTTTTCATGAAAAACCACATTGCGAGATAAAAAAATTTGCTTAGAGTGAAGATCATAAAGTTTGTAGCCTTTAACGCCAGGTGGATAACCCAAGAAAACACAAACACGTGATTGTGGTTGAAATTTGGTACGATGTGCCTGGAGAGTAAAGGCAAAAGCAAGACAACCAAAAACTCGAAAAACAGAATAATCAACAGGATGGGTATAAAGAAGATCATAAGGAGATTTTTGGTGTAATAAAGGAGTGGGTGTTCTGTTAATGATATATGTGGCAGTAAGGAGACATTCTATCCAAAAAGAAATAGGAATGTGAGATTGAAAAAATAGTGCTCTGGCGACATTAAGCAAATGTTGGTGCTTACGTTCCCACCACTGAATTTTGTTGGGGGTATCCACACAAGAAAATTGGTGGATAACCTCAAGATTAAAAAAGAAAGTGAGAAAGGTTAATTCAGGAGCATTGTCTGACCGAAAAACCTTAATATGAGCATTGAATTGTGTGGCCAGCATGCAAAAAAAAACGGGGTATAATACTAGATACATCAGACTTGTGTTTGAGTAAGTATATCCAAGTAAAACGTGTGCAATCATCTACCAAGATAACAAAATAGCGGTGATCATTATAGAAACGGATATGATAGGGACCCCAAATATCGCAGTGCACCAATGCAAAAGCCGAACTAGAAAGATGATTATTGGAAACAAAAGCCAACCGTCTTTGCTTGGCTAAATGACAAACAAAACATGGATCTTTATTAATGGTAGCATTATCAAACTGAAGATGATCTTGTAAGACATTCAACTGACGAAAAGATAAATGGCCAAGTCTATTATGCTAAGTTTGTGCAGAACAATTATTTATAAACACTGCACTTTCTGGAGCATGAATGTCAGCTTGTAGAACATATAATCCAGCAAATTTGTCACCCTTGCCAATCATTCGCTGGTTGGTGACATCCTAAATGAGGCAGTGATGAGGATAAAAAGTAACTGTTAGATGATTATTGTTGGTGAGTGCACTAACAGACAACAAATTGAAGGTGAATTGAGGAACAAATAAGACGTCTGTAAGAGTGAGCATGGAATTGAGTTTAATATCTCCCCTGTGACTAACTGGTAAACGAGTCTGATTTCGCAATGTAACAAAGGTGTTGTGAATAGGCTGTAGGGAAAGGAAATTACTGGGATTGGAGGAGATGTGTTGAGTAGCTCTAGAATCAAGTATCCAATGTTGATTGGAAAGAAAATTAGGACGTAATGAGGCAGATAAACAGATACCTATATTGTAAGAAGAGGAAGGAACATCCTCAACATTGGAAGTCACTAATCCGGCTAACTGACCAGAAAGAGCTGACATTGTTCACCATTGAGGTTTTGCCGAAAGTTGCTCATATTAGTTGAGGAGTCTGTCTTAGTTTCTGAATCAGAAACTTGATTAGCAGTTGCTTTATGGGAGTGTGAGGGATTGGCCTTTTGTCTTGGAGCATAACCCGGTGGATAACCATGTAATTTGCAACATTTTTCAATGGTGTGTCCAGGAAAATTGCAATATGTGCAGCAAGGTCGATCCTTCTTTTGACCTTTGTAACCAGTGAAAGTTGGTTGTCCATAATTGTGCCTCTTAGATTGCCCAGAATTGTTAGTATAGTCACTTTTAACCGCAAATGCCGTGCTGCTAGCAGAATCCAAACCAGTATTGATATGAGCCCCAATTATCCTTTGGTGTTCTTCTTAAGAGATTAGCGAAAACACTTTGTTGATGGGGGAAAGAGGATCCAAAAGGAGTATTTGACCATGAATTTGTGAAAAAGAGTCATTTAATCCCATAAGAAAAGACATGATGTACTCCATCTGGTAATGAGATTGTAAATTTTTAACTCCTTCACAGGTACAATTGCAACAAGAACAGATAGGTCTATTGTTGCTTAATTCCTCCCACACAGTTTTCAATTTGGTAAAATATGTACCAACTGAACTCTGATCTTGTGCGAGATTCATTATTTCGCGTCTTAACTGAAAGATTCTAGGGCCGTTACTTTGTTGAAATCGATCTTTGAGATCGATCCAGATTTCATAAGCTGTCTCAGCATAAATCACACTAGCAGGAATTTCTTTAGATACGGAATTGAGGATCCAGGAAATGACCACACTGTTGTTCCGATTCCATGAATGAAGAAGGTTTACTTCGTTACCTTTTGGTTTGATGAACGATCCATCGATGTGTCCAAGTTTGTTCTTCGTTGAGTGCAATTAGCATTGCTCTACTCCAAGAAGTATAGTTGTCTCCTGTTAGGGCTTGCGAAACCAGAACAAGACCAGGACCATTGGAATGATGGAGAAAGTAAGGGCTTGAAGGATCATCAATGGCGGATGATCTCGAAAATCCAGGACCAGAGGACTCCATGATTAATTGAGCTGCTGAATTTTACTGTTACTCTGATACCATTTTATTATTAAGAAAAAAGTTGTGATTTGTATATCAGAATAAAAAATCTACTTTTACATCTTATAGTAGAGTCTTATTTATAGCCATTGTAACTAGTCTAACTAACTAATTTGTCTAACTAACTAACTAATTACACACGAGTAGCAACTAACTGACTAACTGATTACATGAGAAAGCTAAACTAAACGTAATATTTACATTCCGTTCATTTTCCATATTTGTATTATAAACTTTGTTCTATAATTTATATATCAATGATAAATTGAAGTATTTTTCTAAAATTTTGAGTATTGTCCGCATCGTTTTTTTCCGACAAGTATTGAGTTGGCTACCTCAAAAATTAAGTTGAGTTTGAATTAAATTACTTTTTGTTAAAAGTAACTGATATTATTTAATATGTCGTGAGTATTGAAGTATGAAAACTATGGATTGAAATTTTTTAAAATAAGACGAGGCTAAAGGCAAGGAAGATAATGAAAACTGTTGATATTTAATCTTAATTTTTTTAAAAGTTTTTTACCATAGAATTTATTTTTAGGTAATTTTTGTAAGGACGAATGATTAGTCCATAAATAACATGAATAAGATAACTTATGAGTCCAGATTGGTTCCGCACTCGGTCTCTCAGCACTCAGTTACTTATTCTAGTTGTCCATCACTCAATCACCCGGCATCCATCTATTAAGTTAAATAGCCACTGATCAGCTACTCAGCGGTCAGCACGGTACTAGTAATCACTCATCTCTCCGGAAGGTGCTCGCACAATCCATAATTCATTACACTCGACAGACAGAACCAATAACAGAACCCACTCGGTAAAATCTAAAAAACTGCCGCATCTGAGCATTCAAAATTCTGAAGATCAGGCACTCGTTTAATGACTCATTCCTCCTAATGTAGAATGAAGAGAGTGATCGACGGCCATAAACCCGCCAGAAATCCATCTACCCTCCACCTTGTTTAAGAGGTTACAAGGCATTAATAATTAGATACGTTTTTTAAGAATTCAAACTTACTTTCTTGCATACGTCCTCTCTCAATCGATCCGTAACTTGATCAAAGAAAGGTCTCCAACATGATACCTCTCCTGTTTAATGGCTTATGTGCAAGAACTATCGCGGGTTTACGAAGTTAATTGTCACATTAACATTCGTCTTTGTAATTAGAAAGGGAAAAAGAAACCAGCAAAAGAAAAACAATGAAGAAGAAAGGGGAAAATTAATTTGCCGCTGCCGAGAGTTGAACCCGGTAGATAATCTTAGCGAGACGAAATTTGCTACAACGGCTTTTTGTTATCTAAGCTGGCAGTTATTACTTTTGTCTAAAGCCAAGTACATAATTGTATAAGAGTGTACATAAACCGATCAATTCATGATTTGACTAGTCAAAATGTCAAATGCTCCATCAAATTATACTCGTTTTTATTCGGATCCACGTTATTATTAAATTATTATTTTTGACCTGGCACAGTGCAGAGAATCTCTTAATATAGTACAATTTTGTATATAGTTTGTTTTTTAACGAATTACAAATCCATCGAGATAAAAAAAAATTATGTCAAAATATTAATTTATTTTTAGAAAAGACAAAATATAAGTAAAAACATGATTATATTTTGTGAACTTTTTTTAAGCTTGTTGACATAAGTTTGTATGCTTTTTATATTTTTTTCGACCAACTAATAATCTTAAAAAAAATTAATACATAACTAATCAACACCAAAGTAAAAAAATAAAAAATAAGAAACACTAGCCAAATACATTTTTTAAGATTGTTTCGCATACAACTTGAATTAGTCAAAACTCAATGAATTTACAATCACAAAAATGTACTTATTATATTTTATAAGTAAGTTTAGTGGAAGAATATAAGGTGACTAAAGGGTTGTTTCCAGAGTCACGAGGTCGAATTCCATTGGAACCAATCACTAAGGGCAATTGTAAGTTTGTTCGATCATTACTTCAGGACTCAAAATACTAGGACATTAGGTTGAGAGTAATTTCAAAACTGACTAGATGATAGCTAAATAAACGACGATCAAAGCATGTCTGGCTAGTTCGGCCTTTCATAACCTACTCGACACCTCGTCCAGGAAATGTCTTGGTCTTCTCATTCATAGTGGTTTCCTCTAATTTGTAAAGCTAATCTTAAGTGGACCATCATAAGTAGGGATGCAAAAGAGCCGAGTTTTGAAATGCTTTAGCTCGGCTCATTAATTAAACGAGTCTAAAATTTGAGTTCGAGCTCAACTTGTTTACAAACGAGCCGGATCAAGCCGAATTAAACTCGTTTACTTAAAAAGCCTATTTAAACGAGCTGAGCCTCTAAAATGAGTTGTGTTTTTACGAGCCAAATTGAGTTTTCGATACTCAAGCTCGATTCGTTTACGAAACGAACATAAAACTCAAGCTTAATCTCATCTAACCAAACGAACTAGGTTCATTAACAACTCGAGTCATTTGCAGCTCTAATCACGAGTGATCCCCTTCTACTCACAACATGAAGCCTTAATTCAGCCATAACACTTGAAGGACAAGAGTTTTTTTAATATTCTCATTCGGAGTACTCTACTGGGAGGGCAAACCGAAATAGATTGGGCTTGTCCTTGCTTATGGCTCGTTTGGATGGAGGGAAAGGCCGGGGGATAAGTTTTGGAGGGGGTAAAAAAATTGACGTGACATGTTTAGCATGGTTTGGGAGCATAAAAATGCAGGGGGATAATTTTTCACCCCTCCAAAAATAATCCCCCTCAGGGGGCTAGAGGGGGATAATT
>JABCMJ010017133.1:0-16446 GCA_014822125.1 Arbutus unedo
CCATCTACTTTTTTATACCCCTCTATAAATATCACATCAACGTGGGTCATCCCTCAAAAAATAATACCCCATTTATAACTTATCCCCCTGAAAATAATACTCCATCCAATTGACCCCTAATGTAAATAACCCAACTTTTTGTAATGGACGTAACCTTTATTAATTTATTTTCTCTTTTCCTAGGTGGATTTATCCCCTCTCAGGCAAGTGATTCGTGAATGAAAAAAGAAAACGTTATGACTTTTAGTTGACAAAAGATTAATAGCCCGTTTGGATGGAGAAAAAGGTAGGAGATAAGTTTTAGAGGGGGTAAAAAAATTAACGTGACATGTTTAGCATGATTTGAGAGCATAAAAATGTAAGAGGATAATTTTTCACCCCTCCAAAAATTATCCCCCTCTAAAACTTATCCCCGGGTATTATATAATACCCCCTCTCCCTTATTACAACTACAAAATAACTTTATCCCCTATTTTATCCTCCATCCAAATCAAGTACTATTTTATCCCTCTTTTTTAATACTTCATCCAAACTATCTACTTTTTATCACCCCTCTATAAACATCACATCAATGTGGGCCAACCCTTTAAAAATAATACCCCCTCTTATCTTATACCTCCTCAATAATTTATCCCCCTAAAAATAATCCCTCGTCAAATCGGCCCATAAGGGTCAAAAAATGTGTGTGTACTTAAGCATCACTTATGACGCACCCAAACCATATTGATTCCTTGATCTGCAATCATATATTTTATTTCCATTTATAACATTCGTTGACTTTTATCCATAAGCTTCTACACACCTCTCTACCAATATTCAAAACGCACCGAGGTTATGACAAATGGAAGGGTTTAGGGAAATACCGCGACCTGTCTTACCTTTGAAAATATTTAACTGTTTCTCCCTCTTATTTTTCACTACACTGCATTGATTTACTTATTAATTGACCATTTTACCCTTAATTATTTGGGTGAATTACATTGACCTCCCCTGAGGTTTATAACAAATACAATACCCCCCTTGAGGTATCTAAAATTACTCTGACCTCTTCTATTTTTTAAATTATTATGCAGTTATCTCTCTATTGTAAAAATCTGTCAAACGTCATTAGATACACTATTAAAATTTCAAGTTTAAATTTTTTTGACAAAACAAACTGTAGCATAATTTTTATCACGTCTAAAATAGCATATGTTAAATTTTTGTGATTTTTCTAAAGTCAAAATTCGAACAGATTTTAAAACTCTGTCTGAATTTCTACTTTAGAAAAATCTAAAAATATGATCATAAGTTATTACGAACGCAATAGAAATTATGTTATAGTTTATTTTGTCAAAAAAAAATCTCGAACTTAAAGTTTTGATAGTATAACTAATGATTTTTGACTGATTTTAATAGTAATGAAGGTAATTGCATAATAGTTTAAAAAGAAATGGAGGTCAGAGTAATTTTAGAAACTTTAGGGAGGGCATTGTACTTTTTGTAAATCTCAGGGAAAGTCAGTGTAGTTCACCCTAATTATTTTGAAATGTTTAAGGTTTGTGGAATGGAATTTTGGTGATCGATCAAGATGAAGTTAATTACAGACTTGAATTATTATTAAAGGACCTACCAAAATAACAATGATATATTTTTGTTCTTGATGAGCCCAATTTAGGCTATGTTCGGTTGAGTATTTCTAAAACGATTTTTGAGGAAAAAAACTTTAAGATTTTATTCACATATTCTGTTCACAAAATTTTTTATTTTAAGATTTTGAGATTTATTGCACTGGTAATTCCAAAGATTGCGTTGCTGACTGCTCAACATCTTAGAGATTGTGTCAGGATCAATAGAGCAATCTTTCCAAGATGGAATATTGGCGTTGAGGGCACTCCTTGAATTGCTCATTTCCTTAAGGTACTAAAACCCACATCTTGTCATGAGATCAAGTACGCTATCATTCCTATTACTATTTACATACGATTATCCAACCTCAATTCATTCTAATTTGATCGTCAGATAGTCCTTAGCCGGACAACCACCTCCGGGCCACCAGACAAGTGTATAGGAGTCAAAAACAAGAGTTTAGAGCAAGTTACTATTTTCCAACACCTATCAATTCTTATCATTCAAAAGTTTGAATTCTCAATCTATTTGTTATTGTAATTGATAATCTTTTCACCAGTGAAAGACGTCATTATAATTTGCATAAATAAACACAAAAAATTGGAATCTATTTTTACAGAAGACAAGAACAAGAATCGATGTTCTTAATTCTTCTACATTTGATTCAGATATAGATATGTGTATCTTTGTATCTAAGTTTTAAAGAATTCTCCTCCCGAAAAAGTAAGTCTATCCCTATATTCAAAAGTATTTTAATTCACTACATTCACAACAGATGTGATGCGACTTCAGCCGGGTTTTGCCTAAATTAGAGGTATAATGAACCCAAGTGATGTAAGTAGTCAAGCTATGCATTTTAATCATATCATGTATTTATCCAAACTATATTCACACCGTTATATCTAAACTTAGCATGCATTTTGATTCAGTCTAGTGATCGTCAAGTGAATTAGGTATATTTTAGTTTTGGCATGGTAAAGAATATACGATGTCTCGAAAGAACATAGTGTTTGGGAATGTGATAAATGGGAACATGGTAGTTGGGGCATTGCGGTTGGGAAGCATTGTTAGCATGGTAGTCGAGATCGTTATCTGATGGGAACACCATATTGGGATTTCGAGATGAAATTATATGGCATGGTCATAGATGGGGATTGGATGATGGAATGTGATACAACATGGCCATACTTGACTTTTGACAATGCTGATAGTACCTGAGATATTGTGATATCACTAATCAAATGAGACTTGACATCTTGACACTATATTTCAGTACTTAAGTGTTGCCGTTTTTTGGATTTACTGTTCATTCATAATTAGATATCATGTTGCTCAAAACATTAAGAAGAAATCTAAAGGGTATGATTTTCTTATTGAGTGTCAAAACTTATGGTGCATATTTCTTTGCCCCTAGCATTTCATGCCAAGTATAGATGAAGATGGAGCGAAATTTAAGTACCCGACCTAAAAGGATACTTTTCTAGAAGATGACGCCATTGTGTTTTGGTTCACCTAATCTGCCTTAGAGTTGTCCTGACATTCATCGAAAAGTCTTTTGATGTATTTTTTGTCCGCAGACTTATTTTCGAACTTATGTACTAGATTCTATGTTTTGAATTGAAGATTTAAAATTATATTTACTTTATCTTTTTATTAATGTGTCCAAAAAATTGGGGCATTATAGATACAACCTAATTTATACTTTTTTTTTAAAGATAAATAGAAAAATTGAATGCAAAAAAATAGGTAAGGGCTAACCAAATAAATCTATTTCATATCTTACTATGAGGTGGGGAGGTAGAGATGATTTGAGTGCCTTGAGAGGAGATGATAATTTGAGGGTCTTTTTTATAGACATTCGAGGGGAATTTGAGGACTTTAGAAAATTAACGATGATGACATAAACAAGATTCATCGATTTCTTGACCGATGTTAATATCAGGAGTAACAGTCAAATATTTTTTAAAGTAAGGTTGATCACTATATTTTTTAAAACTAGAGAGGAATTCCCTTCATTTATCGGTCAGTGCATTTTAACATTTCTTAATTTAATATCTTACCTTATTTTTTTATTTGAAAAAACTACTTCATATCATCTTTAGGGCATGGTTGGTTTGCCTTCTTATTCCTTTTCAAATTATAAATAAGAAAATTTGGGAAATGATTATGTTCAATTTTAATGACTTTCCTTGCGTAATCGGAAAAGAATACATTGGTTAATAATTGTCAGGCTTCTAGTTTTGATCGAAAGAAAGAACACCAAAGACCTCTACCCTTCAATATTTTTTCGTGACGGGAGTTCAAAACTTTGATTTTTTCATGTTGTCAAATAGTTGAACAATAGTTCTAAAAAATCTAAACTGAACAAACTATCGAATATGCAAGGATTAAACAAGCACAAAAAAATAAGCAATCACAAAAGACACAGATATACGTGGAAACCCCCTAAATGGGTAAAAACCAAAACCACGGGAAGGAATCACATTACTATAATAACTATTGTGCGATTACACAATAATCTATACTCACAATTATGACTCATCACAGTTAACCCAAGATTGATTGTTGTTGTTCACCACATCTAGTAATTGACTGCCTATGCCTTGAATCCTCAAGTCTTCTGAAAAAAATGTTGTTGTTGAAGAGTGGAACAACGAAACCTTTGGTGATGATTATCTACGCTCCATGATTTGACTTGATCTGATGTAACGCCAAGGTATATATCAAATAAACAATGAGAGCATATCAATTTTCAAAAACTAATCTCCAAACGTGTGTCTCTCTCTGATTAATGGCTGCAACCTTAATTGTTGATATTTAGCCTATGCGCACAAGTCAATAGGGCGACTTCAGGGTCGCTCGAGTGACTTCACAATTTTCTCAAGTCGTTGGAGCGACTTCAAATCGCTCGATTGATCACTTTCGGATTGCAGATATCTTGCAAGATCGATTTTGGTGATTTTTGGATGATTCTCGGAATCTTCGAGATCTTGAAAACGTCCCAAATCGACTAGGCAAAGACTTTTAACCCAACTAGGGAACTTCTAAACAAAGGAGTTGTCAGAACTATGCTTAATTAAATAAAAATTAAATTCTTATTACTTTAATATCCTAAACAAACACCATATAGTCAAAATAAAATAAAAGAAATTACAAGAAGATATCTTATGTGTTTTGACTATGAAATTGTCAAATATCACAAATAGCAATTTGGGACTAACAAGTTCTTTTGTGTTGCCAAAAACTTTGACTAATGAAAATAAATAACAAGTGACTCATCGACTTGATCGGGACATGTAAGAACAAGGTTTAAGTTTACCCATACGTTAGGATGACTCGATTGTATATATCATTGTACTTTTACTTGATAATCATTGTAATAATTAATGACTAATTTTTTATTTGTTACTTACCTTATGGCTTAGGCCTGATAAAATAAGGGACGATATATAAGAGCACGACATAATAGGGACCACACAACCGAGAGAATAGACAAACTCTTCTGGTTTTTCAATTAAGCAACATCTTTATCACAACTAAATAAGTCCTAACACTTTTAAGCATTTATTAGTCTAATGGTTATTTTCAAGAACTTAATATGCAAATGAGCCAAAAGAGCTCTCTAGAAATAAATTCTTGTACAAAAAACAAATGTCCGAAATGATAAGCTATTGATACTTTGAAATTCTAAGATACAATAATAATTGCACATTAAAAAAGGAAATATTGTAAACAATTGCCTCATACCATATGAATCAGTTTTTTGGAAAAAAAGGTTGAGCTAAAATTAAACAGGTATCACCTCTCTCTTAGCAGTAAATCTGAAAATATAACAGATTCCAAATATTTGAACCCGTGAAGTGTGACACCTCAATAAGACTGTAGTGCTAGGTGTGAGGCCGAGCGTCTGTGAGGAAGAGTCTTGATGAACATTTGGATGGGTGTTCAAGAGTTCTACGTCGCTTAGTAAATATAAGTTCAGTGCTATATATAATAGATGATGACCTTACATTATACAATGTCTTTTAAGGCCGTGAAGATGTTAAGACTAAATAGAACTTCATAGTTAAATGTGTTCGTTCTGGAGCAATTTAGGAATTAGTGACTTACTGAAAAGTCTAGAAAATTTAAATGGTCAAAACAAATAATATTATATAAGACGGGAGCTAATTGTTACATGAAGACTGTGAGACCATTGAGTAGTATAATATATAGGGCAAAGCGGTAGAGCCGTGAGGCCAATTTTTTACTATTAATTGTAAATCTGGGGATTTTTAAAGTAAGTTGGACCTTTTCTACGGATCTTATGGAATTGGTTTAAAATTCTTGCATGGTGACTAAGCAGTGATATCCAACCCAATCCAGTTGATAACATTTCAATCCAAAACCAGACAGATCAAATTAAAAATTCACAGGAAAAAACAAAACGCAAACAAAGAGCTCTGACAAAGTCAACATCAGTTGAGGTCAAGAGCGCGACTTGTCACGGTGCTCGCTGGTACGTATTAGTCAGCCCATAGACTCTTTCGGGGGCAAATAATCAGCCCATAAACTTTTGTTGTTACTTTTGGCTCAATGTTAGCTTAAACTTTATGTGATTAGACTATTACAATGTTTGTCAGATTTATAGCGCAATTTCAAGAGTGCAACTACACCTCGAAAGAACCCTTTCCACGTACATAACATGTTACCAGACTAGTGGGGTTTCTTTTTTATTGGTGACGATGCTAGAAAATAGTGACGATTTCTGATTGGATCTTTCAAACTATTCATGCACACAAGTTTAATGACCGATGGATAGTTGACTGATTGTGAACCCTCTGACAATCTTGAGCAATGAGGGGATCTGGGAATTGTGATATCTCGTCCCACATCGAAAGTTTATATAGGTGATCTTGAGTATATAATGAATCATGTACACTATTACTAGTAACTTGAGCTTATACATTTTGGGTCACGTGGTTGGACTCTAACAAGTTATTGGTTCAGTAGTATACATAGGCCATTAGTTTAAACTTTTTGTGATTAGAATATTACGATGTTCGTCAGATTTATAGCGCAATTTCAAGGGTGCAACTACACTGCGAAAGAACCCTGGCCACGTATAACATGTTACCAATAGTTGTGTTTCTTTTTTATTGGTGATGATTCCGAAAAATAGCAATAGTCTCTGATTGGATCTTTTGAATTGTTCATGCACACAAGTTTAATGACCGGTGGATGGTTGGCCGATCGTGAACCCTCCGACGATCTTGTTAGAATCAATATGAATGTGAATATGCTCTCAATAAATTCTAGAGAGTTATCAATGCCTACCTCTTCCCTCCTTTTCGGTGTTTATTAATACCCGAGCAATGAGGGGATCTGAGAGTTGTGATATCTCATACCACATCGAAAGTTTAAATAGGTGATCTTAGGTATATAATGAACAATGTATACTATTACTAGTAACTTGGACTTAACTATTTTAGGTCACATGGTTGGGATCTAACAAATGATTTGGTCAGCGGTATACATGGGTCGTTACAAATGGTATCAGAGCGATCCATGTGCACAATCGAGTGTGAGTTCGGGACTTTGTTTGGTCACTAGAAAATAGACCCATAATTTGGCCATGGTGACTAGTGTTCAACCCCTTGTGAGGGTGCAAGGTCTTAAAGGTGAAGAGATTGTGATATCTCGTCCCACATTGAAAATTTACATGGGTGATTTTGGGTATATAATGAAACATATATTCTACTACTAATAACTTGAGTTTAAGCATTTTGGGTCACGTCGTTAGACTCTAACAAGTTATTGGGCCAGTGGTATATATGAGCCGTTACAGGAGTGATATTTGGGTCGTGGTTCCAGCAGTAGCATTGTCTGCGTTGATTCCTCTTGCGTCATCGGGGGGATGTGGATGAATCGGGGACGCCATTAGAGGGATCAGTGGGTCTCTTGGAAGAGCAATCCTTGGGTCATTGCTTTGTTTGGGCCCGACGACATCACTAGCTGAGCAGGCAAAAATTTTTTTGACTGGGTTTGGCTAGCTGCTCTGGTCAATCTTCTATGGCTGCTCTAGTTGGCTTTGGGCCCGTTTGGGAATGATATATAAGTTGAATGTAAATAGACATTGATAGGTATGAAATCAATTGCTGAGCAGTTCTAGTAGGTTCAGTAGTTCTATTCTTCTTAATTGTTCGACTAGAGCTCTTACTTAGATCAACCGGTCACTGGCCTCTCTATTAGTTGGGTCCCTCTTATCTATGTGGACTTCTAATCCTCCAGAAACATCGGTAGCAAAAAGAGCATTCCTATTAGGAGAAAATCCCACTAGCAAATTAGAAGGGATAATAGTTCATATCCACTAGGGGATAAGGATCCCAAGGTGCCTAAATGATTAAAAGTTACAATCTTGTTGTAACACATGAGAAACAGACTCTAGGTGGGATTCAAAGAGCTAAGTGAATATAAAGGTACATCCTTATTTGAAGAAGATGCCCAGATTATTGTTTTCATCTAAATTAATGTGCACTCAATTTATCGATATACGACCAACCTTTCATTTAGTGGATTTTGGGTTGTTGGTCGGCATTGCATTAGTGTCCTAGTATCTTTTTGTAGGTCCTAAATCCGATGAAGTGTTGTCAAATGTTTAACTAGTTGGCGCCGTCTGTGGAAACAACTATCATCTTGACATTTTCTAAAGAAAAAGTTTTATTTTTTCACTTGTAACATCTTGATGGTTCAAACTCAGTCAATGGCCAACCAAGCCAACAATGCCTCTAATGTGGATGGTCTGAATGGCGGCAAAGACCCTCCCCTCATTGTCATGGTAAACTATTCGCCATGACAACGAGGGGATTCACTGCTATTCAGACCATCCGCGTTATGGGTGTTAAACCCCAACATTTTCAAAACATACAGGAGTAGGTTAGGGTGATGACCCCAGGGGATGCAACAACTCCTCCTCTCTGGTTACCCATCACAACTGCCAAATCCTAGCGAGCTCACAAGAGATAGAAACCAGGTAGATAGTTGTGTGCAGGGTCACACAATAAGGAACTCGCAACAGCTCAGACACCAAGAACTCCTGGTTGATGATCAGATTCGAAAACTGAAGGCGAAGCTCAACGGGTTGGCAAAGTAGATGAAGGGACGACACCTACCATAGTGGAAGAACGGGTTCAAAAGATGGATCTCACATTTACCATGGAGGTGATGGCACTACCCTTGCCTCGGGAGTTTCAAATGCCAAAGATATTGCAGAGTTTGGCGGAACCAATGACCTCTTGATCATCTGAAAACCCATAAATTCCTCCTGGCCATACCTAACGAGATCATGTGCAAGGCCTTCCCCACTACTTGGAAGGGGATTTTTCAGAACCTGGTTGAACAAGCTGAAGTCATGTATGATAGGAACTTTTAATCAATTGAGTAAGAAATTTGTTGGTTAGTACTTTACTGCTGGTTAGCTCTATAGAAAGCCTGCCAACTACATCCTTAGTATTAAAAAAAACAAGTGGGAGAGTTTGAGGAAGTACATTGCTCGTTTTGACTCGGAGTGAATGCAAGTGGATAGTGAAGATGACAATGCTACGATGGCAACTTACATGGTTGGGTTGTGGCCACGACAACCACTCTTCTAGCTCTTGTTGTAACCTCTGCAAAACATGGCATAGTTAATGACGGGAGAACAAAAGCATATAAATGCCGAGGATGTGCTAAATGCCAAGACAAATTGGGCAAGGGTGGAAGTAAAGAGTGATAAGGTTGGGTTATAGTTCAAGTGAAAAAAATAAAATTTGTTTGTTTTTATTGGTAAAATTTTAGAGTAAATAATTTTAGTCCGCTCCATTATCTGTAGTTCAATACATATTTTAACCCTGTTCATTTTTAGCCCAGGTTAATTAAATTATTGGTTCTGCCCTTGAAACCGGGACAACCTAATTTAGAATTGTTTTTGAAATAAATAGAAAAATTGTTAATCTGTGGATTTTTACTATAAATTCTTTATTATAAATTATTAATCTATGGATTTTTAAAGTAAGTTGGACCTTTTCTAGGGATCTTGTGGAATTGGTTTAAAATTCATGCATGGTAGCTAAGCAGTGATATCCACCCTAATTGAGTTGATAACATTTCAATCCAATTAATAATTCATAGGGAAAAAAGAAAACAAGAGAGCCCTGACAAAGTCAACATATCAGTTGAGGCCAAGAGTGCGACTTGTCACGATACTCAACTTGACGGTAACTTGTACGTGTAGTTAACTAGCCCATAAACTTTTGTTGTTGCGTCTCGCTTTAATGTAAGTTTAAACCTTATGTGATTATACAAATACGATGTTTGTCAGTGTTCTGCATTTTTAGCGCAATTTCAGAGGTCACGACAGTCACTTTCATAATTTGTTGCCGGATGATTATGTTTATTTTTATTGGATATTTGAAAGTAAATAGTGGTATGAGTTACAATTACTTATTTAGATAATGGGAGGAGTTAATTTTTTATTTTGTAATGCAAACGAATTGTAGAAGATTACATCTTCTTGTATAAGGTTTGTGAATTATACATAATTTTGAATGCTAATAATCTTTTATTGTGTTTTTTAATTTGACTCCATCGGAAGTCTTCCGCCTCAAAGTGAGTCGTCTCTTCTTTATTTTTATTTTTTTTTTATTCTGACAATTTTTGTATCGTATTCAAGTTTAAATGTGAAATTACCCCTTGTTTAATTGGACTATTATGATGTTTGTCCATGTTATGATATGATGAGACATATTGCAATTTGACAAGGGTTCTTGTTTTTTGGTTCAAAGGAAACAACCCATTTTAAGGCCACTCAAAAAATAAAATAAAATAAAAATTCAGTAAAAGTTGCTGATTTGTATTCCAACTAGAATACATTGGAATTATGATATGGAGGCACCTACTCTCTATAGCTGTTTATTAGTGACCTCAATATTCTAGATACAAGCTTTTATTAGCGATTAGATTTTTTTTCTCTCTATTAGCGAGTCCATAGAAGAAAAAATAATTAAATTTACGAGTCCCTCATGAGTTGTTGGAAGTGTTGACGTTTGAAGGAGTCAACCAGTCAGATAAAAAGGGCAGTCAAGGATCGGGCGGGCCTTAGTTTTTGACGAGTTTAATATATATTCGAGACTCTGAAGAAGTTGACTTTGATATAATATTTCTCAACAATAAATTCAAGAGTACAATGTATGCAAGACTTACATGATTATAAAAGATCCACATACATCAGACAATTTTAAACATGTGTGTGTGTGTGTGTGTGTGTGTGTGTGTGTGTGTGTTTATGTTGAATGTGTATGAATAATTTGTATTTTTAAACTTTTTCTATTCTCAAAGAGTTGGAATGGCCTAGACTAGACTATCATGTTCTACTCCATGATATCCATATGTATATTTTTATAGATACTTTTAATTAACCACAAATCTTCACAAACTGTTTATGATTTTGATATTATCAAGTTCTAATGTATACATTTGAGCATTTAAAAATTATTATGGATTCGTTAGCAACATTCAAATACTTTACTGGTAAATTTTTTTGAATAAAAAGACAACTTAACCACTAGTAAGAGATAAAAGAGGTCTGTTGTTATATAAGGGATAAATATATTCTCTTTATATTGTGACTATGTTACGATTTTAGAATTGATTCGAAGAATATACAAAATAGAAGCTGCAATTTTTATTATACTTATACTTATACTTATATATGTCATAAATGTATTCTCTTTATATTGTGATCATTTTGGAATTTAAAAAATGGTAACAATAATATATAAAATAGAAGCTGCAATTTTTGTGATACTTAAATTCAGACATATGTTTGTTTCAAAAAAAAAAAAAAAGAAATTGTTACATTGGATCGAAATATACTTGTTACTCTTTCAGATCCTGCTTATATGTTCACCTCTTATTTGTGATTTATAAATTTATGACATAATATTTGAAAAATTCAGCTGACTTCTAATGTGGCATTTAGTGCCGAAACAAAGTGAAACGACAACAATTTTTTTTATTTTAATCATTCTTGATAATTCAGTTGTCGAAGCCAATTTGCCTGAAGATTTTATAAAATTGCGGACGGTTGGTGAGGCCGGCTTTATGTCAATGGTTTCGGCGGCCAGTCAATTCGAAGGTGGTCATGGGCGAATGAACTCGAGGAAGCTACTTCATCTAAACCATAACCGTCTAAATTATAAAAAAATATGATAAATATAATAAGAGAAAATATAGTAGAATGTAAAATTTATTATAGATGAGTTAGTAGTTATGAATGATTTGTTCGAATATTATTTTGAAGAAGAAAAATATGATAGATATGAGCATGTGCACAATATTTTGGTGATTAATAATAATGATTTTTATTAATAATGTTGTAATATCCTGATTTTTTGGAACAATAAATAATTCATTAAACTCTTATTTAAATAAAAAGACAAGAATTAATATGAAATAACCTTAACCATTGATTAATTATTATAAAAACCAAGTTTCGAGAATGCATAATTAAAAATGACCGCATTACCCCTTGGGGTTTACATTTATTTCATAACATTAAAATAAGTGAAATATTAAAGCGACAGACTAAGGGTGCGACATCCAGGCGAAAAGCCCCTCACCAAACCATCGACTCCCAACACTTTTTGCATGGATGACTCCTTCGTCTGCACATCTCCATTTGGCATGAAATATCAGGGGCAAAGAAGTTACACATATGAGTAATGAAATTCAGAAGATAAAGTTATTTGAAAAATCATACCCGTAGGTGATACAACGTGCAATAAGTATTAACACTAAACAGTTGAAGTGTTGAACATGGAATATGGCAAAACAATAAGTAGCGTGCGTAAAACACAAACATCTTGGTGAATTTTATTAAATCCTTTTTTGTTCCTAGGTATACCGTAAGAAATACTGTATCCTCCCTTAAACATTAGTATAGGACCCTTAGTTGGCATTAACTAGTCTTTGCCTACCAAAAGTCATAATTTGAACTATAACCCAATAAGGAAATAACCTTCTACCGTTCTCTTAAGTCAAAACCTACCTCATCCTATCTAGATTCCGCAAACATGACGTCAGCAGGTATAGTCACAACGTACTTTAGTCACTTCTCTTTATAGACTCAAAGATGCACAGTACACTAATCGTCATTTCGTCGAGGCCCGGAACTGCCTTCACAAGCATCCTCAAAGTCACCCTTTACTGTTTCTAACTCTTCTTAGTAGGGGCCCTTAATCAATTTATCATCCGTTAACTCAAATCACAACAACATGCCACATTAGGCTAACCACACTAGGTTATCAATTCTTATTAAACTTTCTCACAAGTTTCTAAAGTGTCTTCTACTTATAATGAACACCCAATATCTTCCGCTACCTTATTTAGGTGCTATTCGAACTAATGTCCAGAACGTGAATCTAAGTTTTCCTGTTAAACCCCAAATACACATATCATGTCCGTAATCTCTAACTCGTCATACATCTTAACATTTCTACATATCTGAATCACGAACATCGGGCAACATAATGGCTGAACCTGGAAGCAACAACAATAACCACCATAATGCCTCAAACCACATCTCACGTTCTCAAAGTTGTAGATCCATAGTACACAATAGAAACATAATTCTCAAAGTATGACAATGCACAAATCAACTAGAGTGGATACATGTGAGACGTGTGAAAACAGAGTTTTTGCAGTTTGTAAAACATGGGCCAAAAGGCAGAAAACATGGTTTAAAGGTGAACTGAACATTTTGTCAAAGCTGACTATTTTTCAACAGATCGCTCGAGCCGCCTATAGCTCGCTTGAGCAAGCTATTGGATTATGGGTACTAAAAAATTGGATCACTTGTCAGAATCTAACAAAATTCAAGAGGTCGCTCAAGCGGCCTAAAACTCACTCAATCAAGCCTTCGTTTTTTTTAGATTTTGGGTTAAAGTTTCTGAAAATACTAGTTCAAATAGA
Organism: Arbutus unedo; assembly: GCA_014822125.1. Lineage (NCBI taxonomy): Eukaryota > Viridiplantae > Streptophyta > Magnoliopsida > Ericales > Ericaceae > Arbutus > Arbutus unedo. The sequence continues at coordinate 13,597 of JABCMJ010017133.1, forward strand.
CAGGTTTAAATCACGATCAAAGCATGGGTATCACAAGATTGGCTACTGAAATTGTTAACACTAGTGTAAATCATGCTTTTCTCGAAACCAATTGGTCAAAACCAAACACAGAATATATGAAATCAAATGATTTCAACAAAAGTAAGAAAAACAAACTGTAAACATGCTTTTCTATTCATGCTTTCAAATCCAAAATTAACAACAAAGAATCAAAACCTAGAGTTGGTAGATAATTATGCCTACCTCGATCCGAATAATAAAGCTCGAAACAACCACAATTTCGTTGGAAAATAAAGTGGACAGAACTTCCTCCTAAAACTCTCAAGAACTCGCAAAATTCTAAGAAAACTCTTCCAAAAGCCCTCTATGCTTCTAATTTCGTAGAGTGTAAAAGAAATACGTGCTACCCCTATATTTATATAATAATATCTGACCTAAATTGTATATTCATGGCCATAAACACGCACTATCTGCTCCTCATCAATTCTCTATAATTCTCAGATTTGCAGTTGTAGAATTCGAAGAGACCACTCGAACAAGTTGACAAAATAAAAATGCAATTTAAAAAAAAATATTAAGAAATAACAATTAAATTCTATATTATTTACTGATTACATAACTTTAAATTGAATTAAAATTTAGGATTATTACAAATTTCATTTGCATAAATAAAAGAAATGTGAAAGGGTATAAGAGGAAAAGGAGAAATGGTGTCTAAATTTTATTCTATTATAAAATTTGAACTCCAAATACCATATTTAGAATCCAAAACTACTACCAAATTTTGAATATAACAATCTGAAATATTATATCCAGGATTCTATGCACTGGAGGACCAAATACCTATGCTCCAAGATCAGTTCCTCATTCTTTTAGTCATCCAAACTATCCCCATCCGGAGAAAACAACATTAAATAAATTTTATAACCCTTATTTAGCTGCTGCCAAATAGGATCTAACCTTACTTTAGTTTAGTCAATTATTGCGAGTGGAAGGTAGTTTCTGTTTTAATACTTCTTAACTTAGTTAACTTTGATTTCTCCCATTGGCCTAACTAATTTATTATAATTTATTTTCTTGTCTCTATTCATTTATTTTTTTTGTATTTGTTATTTTAACCTCAATGTTTTATGATTTCTTGGTCCATCTTGATGAAAGAAATCTAAAAAGTATAAAATTATGTCCAAAAGTTAAAAAAATATCACTAAAGACGATGAATAAGTTAAAAAAAAACTCTAATTTTGATTTATTTGTATCTTTTCTGAACTTTTTTCAAATTTTGCCTATTATTTATAAATTTTCTGAAAACTCTTGTCGAGATGAATCAATAGATCCCAAAACATTGACGAAAAACAAAAATTACAAAAACAATTCACATAGGGACGAAAATAATTCAATAAATACCATAGTTTAAATGGACTCTTAGTTGTAAGTACTTCAAGAGAATTCTTTTAAATAATTTGGATTTGGCTAACTTCTTTTAGATTTTTTTTGCCCTTATTTAAAAAAAATGTGTTTGTTAGTTTTACATCAAATTTTTATAAATTATTAGTTCGTCTCGACAAGAGATTTAAAAAAGTTATGAACCAAATTTTAAAAAGACAATAATAAAAAAAAAATATCTGTCTGTTTTAGATTATTTTCCCTTTACATGAAATTTTTAGAATTTTTTGTTATAATTTTATACTTTCTAGATTTCTCTCATCACGACGAATCAATAATCTACAAAAATTTGACCAAAACTAACAAAAGCGGAAAAACATTTGAGTAAAACTAAGAAAAATGCAATAATAAAGGGGACACAACAATCAAAAAAATGAAATTCAACGGGATTCTATATAGGTTTTAGACTTCAATCTATCAATATAAACTTAAATAGAAATAAATTAAAAAATTATTCACTACACATGGTGTGAAGAACCGAACTTTCATCAAGTCACAGGAAATAAATAAACAAGTCTTCAAATAATATAAAAGTGCTGCCCCCCTAAAATCTTCAAATAATACAAGTGACTTCAAAATCTATATATATAATTCCGTTGATTTTTGAACATGCGAAACTCAATTCTATTTGTTGAATGAATTTAAATACTATATCGATTAGGTAAATTAATTATTATCAAAGTAGAAAAAACCTATTTTTAATGTTATGTTGCATTCTCTCTTACTTAATTTTTTTCCAAAGTCATGTGTATGGAAATAAACATGGATAAGAGTTAAATGAATTTAAATAGGATTGATCCAAGATATCTATAGGGTTAATAGATTAATTTTATGGCATTTGCAAGTAATGACATTCATGATAGGAAAACAGAAATTTCGTGCCCATGTAAGAATTGCAAGAATATGTGCAAAAAGAAGATACAAATAGTAAATTAAGGATCGACTTGTTGTAAATGGATTTTGTTCAAATTACACCGTTTGGATTTTCCATGGAGAAAGATCACAGCCTAGAGATCGTGGTATCAGTAATAATAGCGAAGGTAATTTTGATATCCAAAATGATATGCAAGAAACGATATAACCGAATAATTAATATGATAAAAACCAATGGAAAAAACGAAGACAACGACATAATTGGTTCGTCTGATGAAATTTTGCACTTGGTCATCCTTGTTACATAAACGGTGGTTGGTTGACATGAACTATTTTATGAATCACTATTTGGATCAAATATTTTTTGATAATATTTTGAGCTGATTTCTCGTGGGTACCTTAAAAATATGTTTTAAACACATTGAACGGTTCGGATTATTAAAATTTAATCGAAAATAAAGAGTTTAGATGTTGGTCTAATATTGGTCTAGAAAAGTATTAGTCCATGAAGCCGGCCCCATATATATATATATA
>JABCMJ010017134.1:0-13575 GCA_014822125.1 Arbutus unedo
TATATATATATATATATATATATATATATGGAAATGTGAAGGTGAAAAGGAAAAGGAAAAGGAAAAGGAAAAGGAAAAGATAAAGGACAAAATAAAACAAGTCTCTCTCTTTTGTTCTCCTATCCCTACCCCGTTGTAAATATCTACAAATCCACAATCCAAAGTTAACCACAACTTAGTTTCCTACATACAAGCAAAAGCTCCTATGGCAAGTTGGCTCATTCCACCAAATAAACAATGTCGCCGTCTTCTATAATTGAGGAGTTCATTATCTGGTAAAAGGTCATTTCCATTTAGCAGAAGATGCAGACTCCCGCACTAGGCTCCAGAATAAGTAGCAAGCCGACAAGAAGGTGACAGAGTTTAACCAATGTAACATTTTGCCTAGTATATAATTACTATCAAGCCAAAGATCTCCGTTGGGCTCGCACATCTTTTTGGACAAAATTTACTGAGTTTCTCCCGTCTTTTGTGCTGTTTTACTCAACCCCAAGAACTGACCAAAAAAATTACAGCTACACTTAAAGAGTTATGTTGATGCATCGTGCCAAGAAGCCAGAGAGTGAGGAACTTGCCTTTGCAATATACCAATTGTCTTTAGGCACAAAAACAAAAGCTTGCCAGGAATTATCTTCTTCCTGCCCTGGTGAATTCACCCAGTTTTCTGTATAAATCTGTATCAAAGTATGCAGAAGGTTGAGAACAAATTGAAACCTTCAAATCAACCCATAAACATGGAGAAAGCACCAAATACACATGCTTATTGACACCCCAAACACAGACACAGAAAACTCACTGTAGAAATATAACATCTCCCATCTCCTTTGACTTTTAATGCTATGGTGTCATATGCATCCAAATCAATGAAGCCATCAAACTGCAAAAAACATAAGAGCTTGAAATTTCTATCCAGACAAAAATACTATGTTTCAATGTTCAAAGAGAAAATTAATCTAGAAGTCAAAGGAGTGTGATTGTGCGAGAATAGACCAACCACAAACACAAACCAAATCCCTTCCACCATTCAATCTGTCTGCAGATGTAGGAACCAAGTGATATGTCGTTAATTAAAAAACGAAGGAGTACAAATCTTTCTTAAACTCGTTGAAACAACATAAATGGCAGGAAATTGACTCATTAGATTTCCATACCAGAAAAAAGAGCCAACGTTTGATTGTGCTTGAAACAAAGAGAGAACATGATCCAGACTTAGATGATGACTGGCCAGCTAGAACTCTTCATTCAAACTGCAAAACATAAACTGTGGGACAATAGACCAACCACTAACCTAACCAAAACCCTTTCACCCTTCAATCTTTTTAATTTAACTAGTCCCCTTGTATAGAGTAGTTAACTCGAGTTCAAGTAAACAAAAACCTCTCTTAGCCAACATGACTAGATATCTCAAGCATATAAGTCGAAGGGCACCTAGTTTGGCAACAAAATAACTTTCAGAATTGGGTTTCTTGATTGCACTGATGTCACACTGACAAACTAGCTATACTAAATCAATTAAAGGTCCACCCTCCTGATCAACAATTATGCACCATCTTCACAACACTCTTTTTTCCCCACTTTCAATATATTCTTCTCCCGCAAAGTTAAAGAAAATATATACCTTTCCCGAAATGGGAAACATGGTTGATACTCCTAACACCTATACATTTTCCCAGATTGCAACAACTAACTCTGGATTTTGATTTGCTCCAAAACAGCTGCTTAAAAGAAAGTGAATAAGAATAGCACGGCCTACGTAGCACGGACGCGGATACAGATACGGACACAAACACGGATACGGGACATGGGATTTTTGAAAAAATGAGGATACGGACACGGCGTGGACATAGCAAATTGTTTTTACATATAATATGTATGTACATACATATTATATAATGATTAATGATTGAACACTAATACTACTTAAACAAAATAATAATACAATCGATACAAATCAAAGAGATTTCCAAGATGAAATGTAGATATGTTTGAGTATTTTGGGGTTTTAAACCTTTAATTGCAGTTTTAACCTGTATATGATGTAATAACATATTTGCCCCCCAAAATTAAAAAATAACAAATCTACCCCCGCAGTGTCCCAACCCGTGTCCTCGTTGCGTCCCCCGTGTCCTCGCCGTGTCCCCCTTCAAAAATCAAATTAAATTAATTGGACACGCAAAATGGCGTGTCCCCGGAGTGTGCGACACGGGTACGGAGACCTCCGAGGAGTGTCCATCCTACATAGAGCACGGCTAATAGACATTTCTCGATATCAACTCTTGATTCTTAAGAATGTTGAGAATTAGTTCACCTTCTTAGAGCGCATTCCACAAAAGCCACCACGAGAAATGTTCCATTTTGAATCCTCAGCTACATCAAGAGAAAGTTTCCCAGAGAAAATTCCTACCAAATAAAGAAAGAGTAATCAGAGTTCATAAATCCAAACGAGGTTCAAAAATTGTTCAAACACAAAGCTACAAAAGAATCACGTAAAGTTGTAGGCGCACATTGGGGTGAGTAAACTTCTCAATTCAAGGATTGGAAAGCATGGAGAAGTTAGTATGGAAGTTGATTAGCTGCAATCAGAGAGACTTTTGCCACACCAAGTGGTATGAAAGGACCGTACCCAAATGGGAAAAAACCTAAGCATAGGATAAAACCAAAATCACATGTCGCATTAAGTTGACTTAATTAAAAAGGCAAAAGTACCAAATGTGGGGGTCGTACTTGGTGCAGTGGTACAATGCTCAGGCTGCCGAGTGTGAGGATGTGTAGTGGTACAATGTTAAGAGGTCAGAAACCTCACCTCCCTCTTTAAAGAAATGTGCACACACAAATCAAACCTCACACAGGAGAAACACACAATAGAAGTAATGATAATATGGTAAGGTAAACCCTCACAGTCCCTTACAAACATTTTTGACCAAGGACCTATTCCCGATCCTAAAATAGAAGAGAAAAGGAAATGGAAAATCAAATGATAATTTAAAGCAACTCTTTTTTATATAAGATGTTTGCCTAAATTAAGTTTGAAGCCTTGAACCATTTGAAACATCCACATAATTGGGATTCCTTAACCATAAGAATTACGAAGGTTGAGTTGTCCAATCAAAGGGTAAAGACTAGACGCCAAATGAATTTCATAGAACCTATAATATCAACATGGATTAAAGTATGGCAGGAACTTCAAAACAAAAAATCAATGTTCTTGAAAGGAAAATTCCGGAAAGAAAGTTTTCTGTTCAAATACATAGTAGTGGTTATCAGAGCACAATCATCTGCAAATCAAAACCATTACTAATCATCCTCACACATTCGGAGGAGGGTCTATAACATGAGAATTACCTCTTAATCCATTTCCAGCATCTGCAATCTCCAAGGATGCTGAGGACAAACCTGAAGCATAACTACTCATTACTAGTAACAAAAAAAACTCCACTTTAAATAGTCTTTAGATAAAACTGCACCATGTCTTTGGAGAACCATGCAGCTTTGTAAACGACGACAATTCAAGGCATAAATGAACAACAACATTTCAATTACCACAACTACTTATGTGAAAGGAAATTTGGTTGGCCGGGTATGTGCAATATCCAAATCAGCTATACAATGGGAATAGTTTAGCTGGACGCACCTCCATATTCAGAATCTGAATACAAATGCCACCTTTTTAGCTCTTCCTTTGAATTGAATTTGAAAATATATCTTTCGGTTGGAGGAAGCAAGTCTTCAACATTCCATGTGAGTGCTATAAATTGCAACAGGAAGAAAGGGGAAATGAATTTCATGCTTTCCAATCAGATATGTTGAAAGAAGGGTCAAGTACATGTCTTCAGGTAGATGGAAGAAAGTTTAGAAAGAAAAGAAGTGCTCGTCAAGGTACTTTAGAACAGATATACGCGAGATGATACACAAGTTCATGCATGTCCACCCTAAAAAACCCAGGAGTTATCTGCCACAGAAGGAAAGGAAGTCGTATGTTTCATTCAATAACACAATCATAGAGGAACTTGTGTTTTCCAAATTCAACCAGTCTAGGAAGATATTCTATCAAGACTGCAGATAATAAAACATAAAGGCCAAGCCTCATTGAGTTGTCAGGTATCTTTATCATATTTTAGGACAGAGACCACCAGCCCTTGACTTTTACAAAATCAATCGAGCTTTGTCTATACTTTTAAATGTCTTCTAAAGCTCAAATTGCAGTCAGATATAAAATGTTCATTATTTATTTGGTGCAGAGATGAAAGTAGTACTTTCAGGACATACTCATGGGACAACTCCCCCACGTCTCTCTTGCCGTTAAAACTATCCAAAGCAGTGTTCTGAAGTCCTCATTGGTATTAAGGATTCAAGTCCAAGTCCATAAATACTCGACCCATTAACTTCTTGAACCAGTAAGTAGTGAACATTGTTTCTCTATCTCATAAGCTAAACCAAGAGAAAGAACTCCGAACTTTTAGAACTTCTTTCTACAACTATACTGGTTGGAGTGTTGGAGATGTTACAAGCTCAAAAAGGATCTTGTTGACACCCAGAAGGCATGTGCATGCAGAAGGAACTTTTTCTTGAAACTTTGAAAATATCCTATTTCTAACCAAGCCCAAAAGTAGTTTCGTACTGAAAATTTCAACTTATACACATGAACTTGGAACAATTTATGACGACCCAATTCATAGATCCTCAAATAAGTCATTTCCCCGGAACAATTCTTCAAGAACCACTAAAATAAGAGGGTATTTTTTTCCAAATGCTTGTGAGCAAAATTTGAATGGAAGAGGAAGAAAACACAGCAATGTGAAACAGAAAAATAGAAAAAAAAAAGTAAACCCAATTCCCAATAATCTTAAGGGTCGGATGAAACCATACCTTTCTTAGTCGCAGTAAGAGAAGCTTGCCACAACGCTCGCAATCTGGACATCTCTCTTACCCCTCAAAGTTCCTACAATCGAACTGACATGTTTCAGATTTTCAGCTATGTTCGTGAGATTGCGAGCTGCAGAAAACCCATGATTTGTTAACAGAAATCAATCGTTGGAGGATTTGAGCACCCATAGAAAATAAATCCCACAGGCCCAAAAGAATTCTATTTCTATTGGATCGAAGAGGGGGCTTGCCATTTGAGGTTTGAACCTACCAGATGAAAAGCATAATGTCTGTCTTACCATTGGGCTAGTAAGCATTTTCGGGCCCAAAAGGCAGTAGCCTAACTTGCTTATTTATAAAAAAAAAAAAAAAAAGCTCCATTTATTTTTTTAACATTTGCTATTTTTGCCTCAATTTTTTTCTAAATTAATGGTCCATCCTGACAGAAGAAATTTAAAAGTATAAAATTATGTCTAGAAACTAAAAAGTTTCACTAAAGACAAAAAATAATTATATTTTCTAAACTATTTTCAAAATTGGTACATTATTTATAATATTTCCGAAACTTCTCATGAGGACGAACCAATAATTCTGAAAGATAAAAAATTATAAAAAATCAAATAAGAACAAAAATAATTCCATAGAAAAGTTAGGCAAAATCAATATCACGTTTTTCTTTTGGAGGGAAGGCCAAGTTTTTTATTATTAATCAAGTAAGAATTGTAATGGTTAATATGGACAAACGGCTACAACATTAGATTGCCCAAAAACATCACATCTAGGATGGCACCCAAACAGACAAACAAACCTAAGCTTTATGGGAGACCAACAAGAGGGTGGCAAGAGGCCAACCAAAAAAACAAGAACAAACAGTAGGAATTAGTAAACAACTGTGTTAAATGTGACCTAACTAATGGAGAAAACTCCCAAATAAAGCAATAGCATTTTTGTAAAGTGTTGAATTATGTACTCCTCCACGAGTTTGTCTGGAGCGGACAACGAACACCCTGAAAGTGTTTCATAGTTCATCATACTTGGATATCTCCTATGAAAGGAACAATATTCACTCAGAGACATCCCAACCGGTAATCGAAATGCCTTTCGATGACTAAATTAGTAATTAGAGGAGGGAAGTTCGGAGAACTGAATTCTGCTAAGAAAATGTGTTGCTTACAAATTTATATTGTGTATAATGACTAGTAATACCTCTAGCATTGATCTAGAATGAATTTTCTTTGCTAGTGAATATTCACTCCTATTTTTAGAAATCAGTTGAGTGTCTTGGTAGATACATTCGAGTGCAGTTCCTTCAACTAGCATCTCTTTTCCTGGGTTTATTTGATGCGTCATGTAATTGATCAGTGTGTAGTTCCTTACTTTGGTCATGGTCCAAGGTGAGTGCCAGATGCAGTCTCGTATTGATGAGGATGATGGGTCTGAGGTGAGGTAGTGGTTAGACCATATGCGTAATTTGCATGTTGGCATTTTGCTAGTGCTCGGATATCTTCGAGTCAGTGGTGCAATTTATTAATCTTCCAAGTTTTCTTTCAATGTAGTTACTGCACAAGTATTGGCTATAAAATGTTAAGCTGTGAAGTTAAGTGTTGTTTCATAAAACTAAAAAAGTGAGAGGTTACAACAATCTAAGTACGTACACACTATGAAATAGTGAGAGGTTACACATTAATAGACAGTACACATTAAGTACCACTCATGCAGTCATTACATATTATTAGTAACCTTATACATATAACACCAAAAAAGATTTGGTTAGAAAATACAATATGATGCAACTATTACAAATAAAGCGTGACACATTTACCAGGCTTTATTCATAGCATATGAAGATTTGGTGACGTGTGAAGATTCGACTCCATAAAAAAACTAAAGAGTATTGGATACAATATTCTTTGTATATTTAGAAAAAAAAAATTACTATGACCCTTACCAGTACTTATATTACCATTGCCTCTCTACATTGCGAGTAGTTTTACATTAATATAGAAACTTCTTATATTTTTCTTTTATAAAACCCTCTTTCATCGAACTCCTGCATCCGTCACTCAGGCATTTCGTTTCTTAAAACACGCAATACTTGCAACAATTAACCCTAGTTGTTTTTGTTGAACTATGTGTTTTTTGTTTACAGTACTCTACGATGTCCATTGTGCCAAAAAAAAAAAAAACTAATAGTACAAGACATTTTAGAACACGAAGAGGGTACGTCTATTGTACAGCCGCACCTTTTGCTTATTTTCGAGCCATCTTGTTAAGGAATGACGACAAGGGTTGGAAATGAAGAGTATGGATCGCTAATATTCTGCCTATGCAAGAAGTTTTCCCCTCTTAAAGAAAGAAAGAAAGAGCTAATAGATTTTCAACTCCCATCTATTCTTCAGAGGAGGAGTTTGCTTTCAAACTCTGAATGGCACAAATGGAGCAAAGGAAGCAGGGGACAAATGAAGGGATGGACAAGAAAAGTTCGAGCAAAATGCCAAACGGTTGTCACCAGAAAAGAGAACAAAATAACTTCCTTTGTAAAAAATTACCCCATAAATAATATTTAGCCATTGTAAAGGCCTTTATTTATTTATTATTATTATAATTATTAAATATGCAACATGAGGTTGCCAATGGAAAAATAAATCCATTGAAAAGGTACACCCGTATGAATAAATCCATTATAATGCAAAACAAAAGCCAGCTTAAACAGTTAAGTTTTCTAAGACAATTATTTGATGCTTTTGGAGATTCTCCAAGACAAAGTTTGTGACACAATTTTGTCTCATGACCAGATTGGTTCAACAGGATGCGTTGTAATTATAAATCATCCCAATAGTGATAACGATAACGCGCTTTGACGATCTGACATCTTTTAGGTAGAACGTCATGATGATGTAGCGAGAAAGAGGATGGATTATATTTAGAAAACACTTATTTATGGATTATATTTAGAAAATACTTATTTGAGTGCTGGATCTTAAATGAACTAAAGGTGGAAATCTGTATTATATTTGGTATCATTCTTGACCGCATACCTAGACTAATATATAACAATATGCAAATGACTATATATATATATATATTTTTTTTTTTTTTTTTCCATATCATAGGGCTGAAATGTCTACCAAACGACAGTGCTGTGTGTTGACCATGTCTTTTATTTTAGATAGGCGAAAGTGATATCTTATCGTATTAAGAATGAAGATCAATGCGACAAACTGCAGACAACACTCTAATAGAGTTAGCTGGATCAAAAGATTCAAACTTCGGTAGGTGGTGCGACAACATTATTGTCACGTTATTTTTGGCAATTGGTTTCAAATATGACTTTGTTTTTAAGAACACCATTTTCCTCATTATCATAGTTAGCATAACTCTGTCTAATTACTTGACCTTCACGGCCCGCAACTACCTCCATCCTAAAGAAAATTCCATTGCGAATTGTTAAAAGAACAAACAACTAAAATATCTTATTAACCCATCACCATTACACCTGGGCAAGAACATATTTATATGTACCTACCAAAGATGGAGTAATTTCAAACACCTTTATCTATCTCTCTCTCTCTCTCTCTCTGAAATATGGGTGTAATAGCCAGCAAATTGACCAAAGATACTGTTAGAGGTAGAAAAATGAAGTACTTAAAAGGATCATCACTGACCCCCAAGGGTTACATACCTATTTCAGTGGGGATGAACGATAATGAAAGCAAGAGATTTATGGTTCACACAAAGGTTTTGGAAGATGAAGATTTCTTAGAGTTTCTCTACACATCTGCAGAGGAATATGGTTTCTATAACGATGGGATTCTGAAAATTCCATATGAGGCTGAAGCTTTTGAGGAGTGGCTTAGTGTTAAATCTGCCAAGTACAATGTTTTGAGGGTTAAACCAACTTAGTCACCTGATTCTCTTGTCCCTTTCATTATTATTTTTTCTTCCAATCTCATATACTTTTTACCCCAACCCACCAAACCAACATTTTACTTCTTACTATGTTTGGAGATAGCTAAGCTATTGTACACATGGTGTGTATCACAATAATGTTACGTATTAGTTTTGTTCATGTTACGTATTGTTTTAGTATTAGTTTTTTTCATGTTACGTATTGTTTTAGTTTGTGTTGCATATCATTTTGGTATAGTTCCAAATAAGTGTGTACCGTAAAAGAATAAATATAGCCTTATTCATTTTTCAAAGTTACTGTACGAATTTTATGGCCAGATATGAATTTTATGGTTCATCTGTTATCCGTCTTTTATGGTTTGATTTGTTATACGTATTATGATATTTGTTACAATGTGTTTTGATGTATATACTAATATGAGTGTACCGTATGCACCAAAATATTATGCATTATTTTGAGTTAGTTATGAAAATCTTTAGTGTTAGTTACCATCATTTTGATCAAAATCGTACCATATGCTTGTCCTAGTATATACAATGTGGTAAGCTCTCTCAAAACCCTTCCATACTCTTATTTCTTATCTAACTCGATATGCATGATAGCATAAAAATATTGTAAAATGAGAAAGATAGAGATACCAGAAAATGCTACAAACGCCATGATCTACCTCCTACTTTCTCCTCCTTGGGCTCTTGAAAAATTCAAAGCAACCCACTTCAGATGTAATTGAAAGGTAATTTGGTTTCAATTCATTCACAATAAAAAAAAACATATATATTTTGGTTAATAGAGACATATAACTCTAATCCAACCGAATCCGAGTTTTGTTGCTCCAATCATTATCAAACTAATATCTATTTCATTTAGTACTTTAGGTGCTTTTATTGTATCTAATGTTAGCGGATCATTTCCAACAATTCTTTTAAACTAGTACTTTCTGTAATCGACTCTATCACTTGAGGAAAAACCTAGTTTGGGGGAGTGGAGAAGTTGTATGTCCACGATGAATTCTTTTAAACTCTTCCCTTCGTCCCTAGGAGCCACGATGTTTTTTTCAGATATTTTTGCTACATCAGTCCTCCAAGCACTTTTTAAAAGAGAAGCACTTCTCGATCAGATGACAACAAATTCATGTGATAAGTGCAGAATTGCTTCTAACTCCTTTTACTGGGGTCCCCTATCATCGACCTTAGGACTTGAAAGTATGAATCTTTCTCGATCTGCAAGTGAAACTTGTAAATCGATTAGTTAAACTTTGTCTCAGCTATCATCCTTGAATACATTTGTTGTCTTTTTGCCCTTTCTTGAACTGGTTGGTTTCCAATCGATGATCCCTCTAATCGCCATCTTTGTGCTGCTCCTCGTTATTGCCTTCTTCTTCGGTTAGGAGTTCATCCTACACGTTCACAAACTCATCCACGAGTTTCATTAGGGTTTGGAGATCCATTGACTTCTTTTTTGTTAGCTTCTTGTAGAGCTCAGAGTTCACCGAGAGTCATTTTGAATGTGCTAACTACGAAGATCTCCATGAGGTACTTGACCTCGTTGTAATAGTTCCAGTACTACTAGGCATAGACCCTCATGGATTCTCTCTTTCCCAACTTCATGATGATCAAGCCTTGCATGATTTCGAAGCCTTCTTGCTTGAGAAGAATCGGGCGATGAAACATGCTTTCAACCATTTGAAGTTGCTGATGGAGCATAGTTCTAACTTGTAAAACCAACATAGGGTCAAATGTCCAAGGCTTAAAAGGAATGTTGGCCGCATACGTGCCTCAGTGTGGTCGTATAAAATCATGGCATGATAGTAATGATATGGACATGGTCATGGGTGAAGGCCGACATTTTAAACATTGGTGACTAGTAGCCCTCATTATATGCTGAGAGAAGAGGGTTTTTAGCCCTTCGTCCTAGGACCAACTTATCTACCTCTGCAGTGTAAGTTTGCTTTGGAGGTCAACCTTCACCTTTTGTCTTCTTGTGTCAATCCTTTGGTTTGGAGCTTCCACTATCCTCTATGCATTCTTAAGAGACCTTTTGCCTTCTGTTGGTTGCCTTGAATCGACCATTCTTTTAGGCTCTTTGTGAGCCCGAGACTCCCTTGTCTTGGGAAAATGATGCCTACGGTCCCTTTTTCATTGGTGCCTTCCTTGGAGTGTCCCAAACCCATTTTTGCTTCTCACTTTTCAGACCTGGAGAGTGTTTTGACCTCAATGACCTTTCTTTTAAGATGTCAAAGCTCTCTTTCATGTTCGTCTAATTGAGCCAATTGGATCTCATTTAGTGTGCTTGATTCTTCTTGTGTTGGCATCAACTTCGACGGGGTTAGGCTAGCAAACTTGTTTGCTTCTGCATTGGGGTCCTCTGTCTCTTTGTTTTTTGCTTCCAGTCATGCTCCTATATTACTCAACTGAGTTGCAACGCGCAAAATGATGATTGAAATGACACTCTTCATTTTGCACACTCCCACGGTGGCCACTAATTGCGGGGTACTGAATTGTGGACTCTTTCACAAGCCCTTCTAGAGTTGACAGTTGATGCCCTAGAAGTGTTCCGTAATTTGTTTTGCTTAGATGTGTCCTACAAAAGGAACAACCAGTCAGAGATAATCTAACTGGTGGTCAGAATGCCCTCCGATGGTTGAGTTATCGATTACTGGAGGGAAGGCTTAAAGAGCTGAGTTCTACCAAGAAAGTGCATTCTTCAAACTAAAAATTTTAAGTGTTACTTACAAATTTGTGATGTGTATAATGACTAGTAATACCTTTGGAATCAATCTGAAATCAATCTCCTTTCTTGATGAATCTTCTTTCTTATTTATAGGAATATTTGAGTGTCTTGTTGGATACACTCGGGTGCATTTTTTGCATCAAGCATTCCTTTTTGTGGGTTGATTTGACACGTCATGGGGTTGATCAATGTGCAGTTCTTTATTTTGGTCAACATTGCCGATCAAGATGGCTTCTCATTTGAGGTGAATGCCATCCAGCATTGATGAGGACTATGAATTTGAAGTGACATAGTGATCAGACCATACCTTTAATTCTCATGTCATCATTTTGCTAGTGCTTCAATATTTTCGAGTCGGTGGTGCAATTTATTCATGTCCCACAATTTTCTTTTAGTGTAGTTACTGCATATGTATCTACGATAAAAAAAAGTTAACTTACAAAGTCAGGGGTTGTTTAATAAAATTAAAAATTAAGCACTAAAAATTGAATACTAAATTTTTTAAGCATAAAAATTATTTGTTATGTACTAAAATTTAAGCACTGAATTAATTAAGTTGTTTGATCTGCACAATAAGTTGAAATTTAAAATTTATTGATTTTCCAACTTAGCCCTTCATATGCTTACAAGGGATGATAAAACATACACTTTTTTTTTAAACAACCAAAAAATTGATTTTATTAATCTTTGGTAATGGGATACAGAAAGTAAACGGTCCAATAGAAATCACGGCTAGGACATACACAATAAAACTAATATGAGATATGTATTTGTGTATTTACAGATAAACACACATATATACACATATACACACAATAATATATATGTAAGATCTATATAGTTTGTTCATCTATATTATGAATAGAGAGAGAGAGAGAGAGAGAGAGAGAGAGAGATAACCTTGTTGTCGTGAGAGATCTTCTGTAACGATGAAGGGAGAGAATGAGGGGAGAAGATGATGGGGTGAATAAACGTTTTTTTTATAAAACCCTTCTGAGAATGTTCAATATTTTTAATTAAATAAGGGATAACTACTTAATAATTTACTCTTTATTTTTACTGAAAATTTAAAGTATTAAGTTTCTCAAAGTTTTGTAATCAAACCGACTAATACATTTTTACTTAATCTAGTCAGTTTTAAGTGCTGAAAAATGTGTTATCAACCAACCCTTAAGTTACAAACTTTATGATTTAGGTGTCATGCAATTTCATGGCCTTTGTTACATAATACATAATATTTTGTTTAGTTACGAACTAATGAGCGATATGCACAAAAGTATTACGAACTATTGTGGCTAGTGATTATAGGTTGGTGCTTATTTTGATTGGTTAGTTTGCTTCTCCACAAACCATTCAAGATGGATAGGAGGATTGCCGGTGCAAACATAACCACCTAAGTACTAGTAGTACGTTAGATGATGTAGTGATAGGTTACATATTAATAGACGGTACACATTAAGTACTTACTCATTTAGTCATTAATATATTTTATAATTGATTATTAGTAACCTTGTATTTATATGTATAACACAACAAAAAATTTGGTTAGAAAGTACAATATGATGCTCCTACTGCCACTGACCCCTTTGCTGGGCTTTACTCGTAACAAATGAAGATTTGGTGACGTGCGAAGATTCATCATAGATTACCCCTAATGTTTGGCCATCATAAAGGCCTTTATCATTGTTGTTGTTGTTGTTGTTGTTATTATTATTATATTATAATTCAGAGTATCCATATCAGTTTATATATGCACACTTCGATTAATTTATTAGGGACTAATCATACCGTCCACATATAGGACTCTCAATTAAAGCCAAAAGCAAAACTTTGTATGAACCGACCTTGTAAGAGTTGATAGCACTCGAAAAGTTTCGAATTTGAAACTTAGGAAGAAACAAACTCCTAAAGCCAGCTTGGTGAGTTGAGTTAAGTTTTTTATGACAATTATTTAATGCTTTTGGAGATGTCCAATGTGAGGACCCGTCCTATTTTAATGTTTAAAAATGTGTTACGGTGAATAAAATAGGTATCGATACGGGTTGGACAAGATAAATGATGATTTGGATGAG